>JAJTUV010001934.1:0-226458 GCA_021653895.1 Mastomys natalensis
TGCTGATTATAATAAAGGAATCCTGTTTGCATATTAAAAAATAAATGAATAAAGCTACTCAAGTTGTCAGATTTTAATTTTATTTGTTTTAATTAATGCATTTGACTTTAGAAATGTATACTGAGTGATAAAATTAAGAAATATGGCCTATCAGTTTATCAATGATATATATAAAAGCAATGGTTTTGTTGTTGTTTTGTTTTTTCTATGCTATGATTTTGTTACTATTTTTTAACATTCAATCTGCTATGATTTTAAGTATCTCTGTCACAGTGATTGAGATGCTACTGTAAATTCTGAATACTTTTGAGGCTGGTGTGCATAAAGAATAGTTTATTAACCCAAGTCTCCACTTGGCTTGCACAACGTAAATACCCATTTTTAAATAACATGTCCAGGAACCTATTGGTAACTTAGAAACCTGCTTCAAACAAAAAAGTAAGTTTCTCCTCTCAAAAACTCTCTTTCTTAGACAGTAAATATCAGTATCTTTTCACTGTGCTCAGGTATGAAAATATAGAATGATCTTGCCTGGGATAGGTTTGAATTTATTGGTAAGAAGGTAAACTATGGCCTCTGAATTGAATTTCTGGGGAAAAATCTCTATTTACCAAGTTATACCTGGGTATACATATGATTTAAGTCAGATCCCTCCTGAGAATCATCCAAGCCTATATATCAAAATTGAAAAACACCTATGTTTTGCCCTTTAGTAATGAAGTCACTCCTTCTCTTACACTTTATAAAAGATAGCCCCTAGTAATAATTGGAATCCTTGAATAATCTTTTACTTATGTGGCCTGCTGCCATTCTTAACAATATATTCAATCTCTAAGATCACATTTTTTGAATAAAGTGACCTTGTTATATTAAAAATAATAAAAAGCAGAATAACATTGTGTGAACAAGACTTTGAATCCAGAAAAGGGACCCAAATTTCCTCATTAACATACATACATACACAATAGGGGTTGCCCCAGTTTCTGGTAATTCTTACACCTGGGAGCAAAACGTGTTCTAAACTTGACTTTTATAGCTGTTTTTGCTACTCAAAATTCCTGGAGGCATTTTCCTCATCCCAATTCCAAAATGAAGCAAGCCAACCTTTAGGTAGCCCTTCTACTTTCTATAGATGTTTAGTCTTGTCATTGTCTTCACGTTGACGTTTCTCCCATCAACAATAATGCTATTATTATTCAAGGATACTATTGTTTTGTTTATTTTTATCTGTTCTGGACTTTACTATGTAGTCCAGGCTACCTTTAAACTTGTTGTCTTATTGGTTTAGTCTGAGTGCTGAGATTACAGGTGTGTACCATCATGACTAGCCAAAGAATAACTTTTTTGAGTGAGTGGTGTGTGTGTGTGTGTGTTGTGTGTTCGTGTTATGATTACAGGATTAGCCTTAGGTTCAAGATTCTACAATAGTCAACTCTAAGAATCAAAAACACAGATATTTTGCACTAAATATAATATTCCTTAGACAAAATCCACTCAGGCTGGGGAGGCTCTCTTCAAATCCTGTTCAAATCCATATTGTAAATTTCACTCTGACATTAACAGAAATCAGCCTTATGTTATCTTGTTAATAATCTATACCAATATATCCTTTTAGAAAATGATTGAACAAAGCTACATAAAGTACATACATACCTCTGAAAATGGTTTTAGAGTTCAAAGGAGACACAGGGTAGGCCATTCTTTTTAAAAATTATTATTATTGTTATTATTATTATTATTAAATCACTTTTTACAGTCCAGTTGTCATCCTCCTCCTGGTCCACCCCTTGATTGGTCTGCATCCCATTCCTCTTCCCATGTCTCCAAGATGATGTCCCCATACCCACCTCACCAGATCTCCCCAGTCCCTGGGGCCTCAAGTCCCTTTAGGGTTAGGTGTGTCTTCTCTCACTGAGCCCAGACCAGGCAGTCCTCTGCTGTATATGTGTCGGGGCCCTCATATCAATTACTGTATGCTGTCTGGTTGGTGGCTCAGTGTCTAAAGGAAGTTCAGTGACTGGCAGCTCAAATTAGGATCCAGCTCAAGGGGGGGCCCTAAGGCCATCCTTTAAAGTAGCAGGTTTATTAGAAGAGCTGTTAATTCTGTGGCTAAACAGTCAACAGCACCACAGTGATGAGAGAATGGGAGAAAGAAACTTCTAGAGGAGGAACCCTGTCTTCGTTCGAGTTTTATTTCTGTTTAGAGACACAATAACCAATGCAGCTCTTATAAAGGCAAACATTCGATTGGGGCTGGCTTACAGTTTCAGAAGTTCAGTTCATTATCGTCATGGTGGGAAGCATGGCAGCCTGTAGGCAGACATGGTGCTGGAGGAGGTAAGAGTTCCCCAGCTTGATCTGAGGTCCTGTGAACTGGGTGGAGCTTGAGCATAGTATCTCAAACCCAACCGCCACACTGATGCACTTCCTCCAAGGCCACATTTCCTAATAGTGCCGCTCCCCATGGTCTAAGCATATTCAAACCACCACAACCCGCAGCCTAGCAGTTCTGAGAGTGTCCATGGGAGAGGACACAGTTCTAGTTCCTGTTTTTCCTTGTTTCCTTTAAATGAACACCTCTACCTGAAAGCTACTGATCAGCCACTGATCCTTCCTCACAAGCTTCATCTTAGGTTTTCAAAAACTTCCCCAAACTGCATCTCAATGGCAATAGGTTTTATCCCACAAAGGATAAGCCAACTTGAACTGAATTAATAGAAAAAAGGAAGGCTTATTTGGGAATGGGCTCCTGGGATTAGTTCACCAGCCTTAGAGGATGAGGTCAGAAAAAGTTAAGGGCAGACTAAAGTTAAGGAGTTGTTGTTGTTTGTTTGTTTTGTTTTGTTTTTCTTTATAGATTGTAGGTAAAGGAAAAAGCATATCTGGCATAAGTTTCCACCAGGTATGGTCACCTAGGGCAGGGACTTGGATGACTGGTAACTTCAGGTGAGGTGGGGGTTGAGACAGCTATCAGGAATGTCAGGAATACAGGATTGGGCTTTTTGGTGGATTTTTTCTGTTTGGATGTTTTCCAAATGGGTAGTTGAAGAGGGAGAGAGAAATGGAATTTAAGGGACCATGTGGGGGAAGTGGGACAACTCATGAACTCCAACTTAACAAATGGTGCCCCATTTCCTGGAACCCTTCTTACTATGTAGCAACTCTGCTCTCTCCCTCACTTCTTTCAAACTTGAACCAATCTATAATGGACATCTCTCTAAAACTTACCATATATTGTCTGTGAATTTCATGAGTCAAAAATCCATAAGCTACTGGCCAGGTAAAGTTTTGTGCCAATTAAACTTTCCCAGCCCAATCACCCTACTCCTCAAGCCACTTCAAATGAGCTGAGAAAAGATTCATTATTCTTAACAACACTTTCAATTTTCCTATAGAAGTAAGTCTTTGGGGAGAATTCAGGCTCAAATAACAGAGGGGGAGTTCCATATAGGTTTGAAAAGAAGGGATGAAAGAACCTATATACTGTGGCCTGCACCATTTTGGAGTTAATCTGTCTAGGGCAATGAAGAAATAAAGGACAGACACATAGTTACAGCTACACAAAAGCTTAGATTGGGCAGGTCATGCAGTGTGATGGAGAGACATCAACAGCAGTCCAGAAACTCAGTGCATTTAGTATCTATTGCTGTGTGAAGAGCTTGCATACTGCCGAATGAGGAGTTGGGTTTATTGCATATCGATTAACTAGGACAGAAATCTAGCTAACCTTAGTAGGAGGTCTCTGATGGAGACGTTTCTAGCCATAGTCTCCTGGAAGGAGGTTGCTGTGGGTGATAGTTTCTGCAGGCAAAACTTATGTGCACATGGATAGAAGAAGGCTATTTTAACTTCCCTGAGCCTGAATAAAGGAAGGCTTTGCCACTCTCATGAATCTGTAGCAAGGGAGTGTTTGACATGGCCATGAACACATCAACAACACATATTTACTCAGGCACTCATTTGCTTCCTGCAGTGGTTGAAGAACAGTCCACAATACATGCTGCAGGATATCTCTGATTACAGCAGGAAGAATAGAGGAGTTTGAACTGTAGAGAAACAATGTAGGGTTTTAGAAAGAGGGATAGAGAGGTCCATCCAACCACCATTGTAAAGGGATGTGTTATCATTGGTTCCCAATAGAAGGCAATCTGTCAGACTAGGGCTGTTACGCAAACTCAATTAAAACGCAGAGCTGAGTAAGCTCCAGTTTGTGATCTAACAATTTCAATGACAAATAATGCTCATCAGATGCATGTTGACCTAAATCCATATCCCAGTGTGGGATGTTTCTGAGCATTCAAGGGCACGGGGGAACCATGTGTACTTGTGGATTTGAAGAATCAGATTTTAGATCATGTCATCAATGATTGGAGATTTTAATAAAAAGGAATGCAGATTGGTTCACTTTAGTATTCCTGACCACAGTAGATCTTCAAGGTTAGGAAAAACTGCTTATTAATTCTTCAAATAGAATTTTTCAATCAAGATCTGTCAAGGAAGTGACTTAGCCATGTTTAATAGTACACAAACCTGTACTACTCAAGACCTGAATTTGGCCATTTCATTATTTTCGTCAGTCCTTGACTGTAATATATAATGATAATTTCAATAAGTAGCTCCTGAAATGGCTCAGCTTGTACAGACTCTGTCACAAGGATCTGATGACTCAAAATGGATCCCTGGATACCATAAGGTGGCAGGAATAAGCCAGTGGTCCTCTAACCATTCCACAGACATGTGACATACCTGCGCGCGCGCGCGCACACACACACACATACACACACACACACACACACACACACGTCTTAAAGTTAAAGTTCTATCACTTAATAGCTTCAAAAACTAAATTTTGTCATTTATGTTGCAAAAGACAGATCTTAATGCTATTCAGAGAAATGGAGGAACAAAGTAACAGTGGCTTGGCAAGGTAATTTTGCAAAAAAAAAAAAATATATATATATATACAATATGTTCTTAAACCAGCTAGTGATTAACAGCACAGATAGCCTAAGTGGCCCCTCTCTTTTATCTAAATACAAGGGGAAGTTGTTCTTCATTGCCTAAGGACCAGCGTTAGAGTCTACCCTGACTGGCTAATTTAGAAAGAAATGAGAATGGAGAAAACAGAGGAGGATATTGAATTAACAATGTTTAAATGTTTAAGTATTTCAGGAATTCCAGGAAGCTGTTTACACTTGGACAAACAAGTTTAGCTAACAAAACATTAACAAAAAAAGCCTCTGGTAGAGAAGGGAAATGAACTAAAACAGATAGGCATCCATTGAGCCTGTTTATAAGAAAGAAATGATTGCATCTCACACAATTATAAATTTGTGATATGCTGCTCTAGCAACCACACAGATTCAAGGAGAAAGACCATAGACCCAAATCATGGGCAAATTAATTAAAGCAAGCTTTTTAAAATTTGTATACATGGGTTGCCTCTCTCTATAGCATGGTATAGTTCAGGAATAGAGGGTTTCCCAATGGAACATTTGCCAGGCAAATAGGCAGGGTTAGAGAGAATGTAAGCATAGTAAATTGGTAGTAACAGCCTCCTGATAGAAAGACATGGTGGCAAGGTGGTCATAACAATAAGGGGTCATAACAAGGTAGACATGACAACACGTGGTCACAATAACCTTTTCAAGCAAAGGCCTGGTTGCCATTTCCTGGAGCAGGCAGTACAGACGATTTGTAGTTAAGGTTATGGAGGTGGGGTGGATTGAACAGCCCAATCCTTGAGAAACAGATTTAATCATAAACAGGAATGCATCTAGTTTGGTTTTTTTTTAATCCTCTCTTTTTTTTATGTTTGTGTGAAAATCAAATGCTTAGCTAAACATATGTGCTCTATTGCCATTGATGTTATTTTTAATAAAAATCATAACTGATTAGAAGTGCATTTATAAACAATAGGAATCAAAAGGAAGAGACAATGATGGTAGAAAAAGTTTCTAAGACTCAATAAAATTACTCATATTGAAGAAATGCTGAGAAGAAAACTCCGTGGGTTGATGGCAAGTTCCAATTATGATGCAGCTGAGATGAGCCAGAACTGTCATTATGAACCAAAATACCCACACAAGCTCTCTTTAAAAAGTTTTGGCTTTTTATTATGCATTATTGTCTAGTAGTTTATTAATTCTTTGGTATTATTTAGCAAAAGACATTATGAGGATACTTTGAAAGGTAGTCATACAGGATGAATTACTTTTAATTTGCAAGCAAGTCTTAGAGCCTTGGTAACTTCAACATATATGAGATTAAATTTTTAGGTCTAGCTTCAATAATATTTGAATTTTCTCAGAGGTTATTATATTAATAATATGTGGAAATTTTTAAAAATTCATCTATCAAGGAGGAGTTATTTTGTCTATATACAAGTTTTCTTTCTCCTTATTTCTCATCCTAGAGATATCTAGGATTTAAAGAAAAATACATTGCTATATGATACACTGGATTGCACACCTAACATGGTTGAACTAGAATATTTTGTTGTAAGTATTTTAACACAATTGAAAAAAGATATCCCTGGATATTGAAATATAGTACTGTGTAAATGCAATTGAGATAGATAATGGAGATTACCTGTGTTTTCACAGCTTAGAGACAGGGTGAGTTTGTGAGGTAGAGAAGAAAAAGAGTGAAAATACTGAAGTCTCCCCACTTTCTCCTTTGCTCTATCTAGCTCTCAGCATGTGCTCTATTGAATCCAACCATACAAAGTTTGGGATTTTAGCCCTTTTAATTTATAATTAGGTTTGGTCCCTAATGAAGTAGATACCTTTATCTAGGATATTGAAATCAGTTTTTTTTTTTTGATATTTTAAACTTTTATTTATATTCCCTTGCAGTACTTAGCCTCGCAGCCTAAGCAAGAATTCAGATCGCCAGACAGAGAGGGTTCTGGGTAGCCCCTCTCTGCTTGGTCTAGGGGTGGAAGTCTCCTCTTTTAGGTTGGGTGGAGATAGGTTTGAGGAACACCCTGTATAAAGTAACAACCTCATCTTGAGTCTCGTGATCCTCCATAGCTAACTTATGATAATGTATCTGAATAGGTCTTGCTACCGAATTATCTATCTGTTGTATCACAAAGTTAGTCAGCCTATTTAGGGCCCGGGACTAAAAGAAATCAGCAGAAATAACCCAGTTAATGGTCCCAAGATGGGAGGAAGTGGGGTTGACAACCATGGAGAGGTTGAAAACCAGTCCTTGTACCAGCTCTCATCTTTCTCTTTCTCTCTCTGTCATTTCTCTGGGCCTTCTCTGACCTTTTTCATGTTCTTTTTAACCATCCCTGTCTTGTCTATGTAAGGGCAACATTCTTCTTTAAGGGCTGTACACAGTCAAGAGCTGTACACAGTCTTTTCTATTGTAGAAGAGTAAATCAAGTCCAATAAAGTCCTTTGCAATTTTTGGAGATCAATTTAGACATTGAAACGAGGGATTTCTTCAGATTAGTGATGTCAAGCTTTAGCTGTTTGGTGTCCTTGTCAATGGCCCATCAAAGGTCTGAGTAGTATAAGTCTGGAGGCCAGCATCAGGATTAGAGCTTCTACCAACAGACATCACGGGTGTTTCATTTTTACCTGTTCTCAGGCTGGAGGTTTAGACCCTGGGAGCTCTGGTTGAATCTTTTGATACTCATTCTAAAAAGGACAAAAGCACCCACACTTTGGTCTTCCTCCTTCTTCTTGAGTTTCATGAGGTCTATGCATTGTGTCTTAGGTATTGTGTGCTTTTGGGCTAATATCTGCTTATCAGTGAGTGCAAACCATGTGTGTTCTTTTGTGATTGGGTCATCTCACTCAGGATGTTATTTTCTAGCTCCATCCATTTGTCTAAGAATTTCATGAACTCATTGTTTTTAATTGCTGAGTAGTACTCCATTGTGTAAATGTACCACATTTTCTGTATCCATTCTTCTGTTGAAGGACATCTGGGTTCTTTCCAGCTCCTGGATATTATAAATAAGGCCACTATGAACATAGTGGAGCATGTGGCCCTGTTGTATGTTGAAATATCTTCTGGGTATATGCCCAGGAGTGGTATAGCTGGGTCCTCAGGTAACACTATGTTCAATTTTCTGAGGTACCTCCAGACTGCTTTCCATAGTGGTTGTACCAGCTTACAATCCCACCAACAATGGAGGAGTGTTCCTCTTTCTCCACATCCTCGCCAACATCTGCTGTCACCGGTGTTTTGGATCTTAGCCATTCTGACTGGTGTGAGGTGGAATCTCAGTGTTGTTTTCATTTGCATTTCCCTGATGACTAGGGATGCTGAACACTTCTTTAGATGCTTCTCAACAATTCAAGTTTCCTCAGTTGAGAGTTCTTTGTTCAGCTCTGTACTCCATTTTTTAATAGGGTTATTTGATTGTCTGAAATCTAGTTTCTTCAGTTCTTTGTATACCTTGGATATTAGCCCTCTATCAGATGTAAGGTTGGTGAAGATCTTTTCCCAATCTGTTGGTTCCCACTTTGTCCTATTGACAGTGTCCTTTGCTTTACAGAAGCTTTGCAGTTTTATGAGATCCCATTTGTCAATTCTTGATCTTAGAGCATAAGCCATTGGTGTTCTGTTCAGGAACTTTTCCCCTGTGCCCATGTGATCAAGGCTTTTCCCTATTTTTCTCTTCTATTAATTTCAGTGTAGCTGGTTTTATGTGGAGGTCCTTGATCTACTTGGAATTGAGCTTTGTACAAGGAGATAAGTATGGATCAATTTGCATTCTTCTACATGTTGGCCTCCAGTTGGACCAGCACCATTTGTTGAAAATGCTGTCTTTTTTTCCACTGGATGGTTTGAGCTCCTTTGTTGAAGATCAAGTGACTATAGGTATGGGGGTTCACTTCTGGGTCTGGAATCAGTTTTTAAGGGATTCCCCAAAGTTCTGTGGAATCTTTTGTAAACATAGACACAAACAACAAAAGCAGACTTAAATAATGCTTACATTCTTACGCATGAAAACTAGGGTGGTGTGTGTGTGTGTGTGTGTGTGTGTGTGTGTGTGTGTGTGTGTATGTGTGATATGCACACATGTGTCTGCAGGTATATGTGCTTGTCTTAGTCAATGCTCCATTGCTGTGAGGAGTCATCATGACTCGAGCAACTCTTAGAAAGGAAAAACATCTTCTGAGATCTTCGATTTCTTTCTTGAGAGACTTGAAGTTCTTGTCATACAGATCTTTCACTTGCTTGGTTAGATTCACACCAAGGTATTTTATATTACTTGTGACTATTGTGAAGGGTGTCGTTTCCCTAATTTCTTTCTCAACCTGTTTATCTTTCAAATAGAGGAAAGCTACTGATTTGTTTGAGTTGATTTTATAACCAGCCACTCTGCTGAAGTTTTGTTTTTTTTTTTAAATCAGGTTCAGGAGTTCTCTGGTGAAAGTTTTGGAGTCACTTAAGTATACTATCATGTCATCTGCAAATAGTGATATTTTGACTTCTTCCTTTCCTATTTGTATCCCTTTGACTTCTTTTTGTTGTCTATTTGCTCTGGCTAGGACTTCCAGTACTATATTGAATAGGTAGGGAGAGAGTGGGCAGCCTTGTCTAGTCCCTGATCTTAGTGGGATTGCTTCAAGTTTCTCTCTATTTAGTTTGATGTTGCTACTGGTTTGCTGTATATTGCTTTTACTATATTTAGGTATGGGTCTTGAATGTGGTACATTTACACAATGGAGTATTACTCAACTATTAAAATAATGAATTCAAGAAATTCTTAGGTCAATGGATGGAACTTGAAAATATCCTGAGTGAGGTAACCCAGTCACAAAAGAACACACATGGTATGCACTCACTGATAATTGGATATTAGCTCAGAAGCTCACAATACCCAAGATGCAACTCACAGACCACAAGAAGCTCATGAAGAAGGAAGATCAAAGTGTGGCTGCTTCAGTTCTTCTTAGAAGGAGTAACAAAATACTCAAGAGAGCAAATATGAAGACAACGTATGGGACAGAACCTGAAGGAGGGGCTGTCTGGAGACCATTCCACCTGGATATCCATCCATGTGCAGTCACCAAAGGTAGACGCTGATGTGGATGTCAGGAAGTGCATGCTGACAGGAGCCTGATATAACTGTCTCCTTAGAGGTCTGCCAGTGTCTGACATACTCAGAGGTGGATGCTCACAGGTAACCATTGATCTGATCGAGGGGTTCCCAATAGAGGAGCTAGAGAGAAGACTGAAGGAGCTGAAAGGATTTGTGGCCCCATGAGGAGAGCAACAATCCCAACCAACCAGAGCTCCCAGGGTCTAAACCACCAGCCTGAGAGCACATAGGGAGGGACCCATGGCTCCAGTTGTATATGTAGGGGAGGATGGCTTTGTTTGGCATAGGTGGGAGAGGAGATCCTTGTCCCATGAAGGCTGGAAGCCTAGTGTGGGGAAATTCGAGGGTGGGGATGTGGGATTGGGGGGATAGATGGGGGCACATTCTTATAGAAGCAGGAGGTGGGGGGATGGAATAGGGAGTTCCTGTGTGGAGGGTGGAAATGAGGTAAGGGGATAACATCTGAAATGTAAGTAAAATATTCAATAAAATATAAAAAAAAATCAAAACCAAAAAAAAAAAAAAAAAAAAGAGAGAAATAAATCCAAAAACCTAAATGAGAAAAAAAAAAAAAAGAAAAAATATTTAAAAAAAAAAAGAAGGAAAAACATTTAGTTGGGGTTGATTTACAGGCTTAGAGGTTTAGTTCATTGTTGCCATGGTGGGAAGGACGACAGCATATAGGCTGACATGGTCCTGGAGAAGTTCTACATCTACAACAGCAGACAGCAGGAAGAAAGAGCAGCACTGTGTTTGGCTTGGGCTTCTGAAACCTCAAAGCCCATTCCCAGTTACTCCTCCAACAGGGCCACATCTGCCAATAGTGCCACTCCCTATGAGCCTGTGGGAGCCATTTTTACTCAAACCATCACGATGCTCGTTCACATGCACAGAGGATTATTGAACACAGGGGTCTAACACACTCTAGTACGTTTCCTGAGACAGAGTCTCTCCCTAAACATACAGCTAGAATGGCAGCCAGCAAGCCACAATGATTCCCTGGTCTCAGTTCCTCCACAGTGTATGCATGTGTTTTACAGGTGTTATACATGTTCCTATGTCTCTTTCTTTCTTTTTCTTCTTTCTTTCTTTCTTTCTTTCTTTCTTTCTTTCTTTCTTTCTTTCTTTCTTTCTTTCTTCTTCTTTCTTTCTTCCTTCCTTCCTTCCTTTCTTTCCTTCTTTCTCTTCTTTCTTTCTTTCTTTCTTTCTTTCTTTCTTTCTTTCTTTCTTTCTTTCTTTCTTTCTTTTTTGTTTACAGTAAAGAAAAGTTTTGTCCTTAGTGAAAAAACTAAATCAGACTTTTTGGATTTTACTACCTTGAGTTCAATGAAAGCTATATTATATAAATTATCAATAATTAATAGAAATTCTCAAAAAATATTGTCTCTTGAAAAAATTATTTTCTATGTTGAAAAATTCTCCCTTCATCCTACTCTCCCCTCTACTTGTAGAAAAATAATTTTTATCCACTTTTACATTTACATAAATATTCCTGATTTATAAATTGTCTACGCTTTTGATCATTAATCTCAGCCAATTTTAACATCTGCCTGGTTCTTTTCATTACAAGTTAAATAATATTTTTTAACATCTGTTCATTTTAAATGCACATGAGACTTTTGATTTTATTCTTTTGTGAAAATGGCATATTATCAAGGACAAGAGAAAACACTCATTTGGATTTTATACAAAAGAAAACAAAAGTAAGATTTAAATGTGTTATTATTTAGTCTTGTTTATCTAGCAAAAGAATACTTGCACTAAAATTATAACCTTTAATGTATTGTGCTATCAGCTCTGGTGTTCATATATCAAAATACTGACAAGTTTACTGATCCATTGCTGCCTTTGAAGCCATTTCTTAATGAGAAATTTTGGTTGTTGCTCACCTTTTAACTCAAATTCCAAAGGACCATGCTTAGTCACTTACAGATAGCAACATCTTTTCTGCTAACACACATATTACTACATATATAATATATATTATATAAAAAATATAGTGCAGACTTTAATGATAGTTGGCTAACTAAAATTTAAACTAAGTTTGAGAAAATATGATCAGCATATTTTAAGCATTAAACAAAATATAAATAAAATATAAAGCTTTTATTCCTCCTTAAACATTTCCTAGCAGTACAAATGTGTGTGTGTGCATGTGTGCATGTGTGTGTGTGTACGCGAGTGTGTGCAGAGAGACAGGAATGTGTAGCAGACAGACATTTCTGTATCCTTGAATGTCAAAATGCATGCTTTAGCTTCTACAGTGTCTTTAATAAGCACTTTTGAGATGGATTGAACTTTTCCTTAAAAGTGTAATGTTGCAAATATATAAAATCATATGTAACTACTTGGTTTCTCTAAGTCACCTGGTTGTATTATTCAGGGTTCTTCAGAAATATCAAATCAGTAGTATATATATATATACCAGTCTTCTATCCATCCATCCATCCATCCATCCATCCATCCATCCATCCACCGATCCACCCACCCACCCATTCATCTATCATCTATTTCCATACAAATATGAAATATGCATACCTATACAAATGAATATATAATATTCATATATATATGGATATATATATGGATGCTATTGGGTCATATTTTCATCTAGGCTAACAAGTTCCATGTAATCTGAAGTTGGCAAAGTGACAATCTAGGATCAGTATTTTCATCTGAATGCTAGTAAGTGTTTGATTTCAAAGACAGAAAAAATGTTGTGTTCCATATTAACCTAGTCAGACAAGAGGAATGTTTTCTTATTCAAAAAAATGTCAGTCCATTTATTCCACTAGGCCCTTGGCTGGTGGTACACAGTCTACTCACACCAAAGAGGACTCTCTTTACTCAGTCTGGTGGCTCCATCACATCTAGAAGCAACCTTCCAGAAACACATGGAAATAGAATTTGACAAGATTCTTAGACACCACGGTCCATTCAACTTGCTTATAAATTAAATATTACAAGGCATTCACACAGAGCCTGGTTTTTGTCTTAACACATCTGTAACAACATATTCTAAAATTCTGCCTCTCTAGATGAAAGGAGTCTAAGAATGGTCATTGTGAATACAGTCTAGAATCTGGCCTCCGCTAGACTAACTGCTATGATTAAGATTCCTGACTCACAAAATTAAAGAGCAGCATGTGTATCCATGGTGACTCCACGAATGTGCCGACACCTGGCACAATTTACTCGGAAACATCTTGTCAGCTTCTTCAAGAAAAGCATGTGAAAAGGAAACAGGATAATGCAAAATCCATTGAATAGCAACTCAAACAGAATAGAGAATAAAAACAGAACCAAACACATATCTATTTCTTGTGTCCATATTATGGTGGAAGCAAAGATGAACAAACTACAGTCCTTGCTTTTATAGGTCAAGGGATGTTTGATGGGATACATATGTATATTATATACTAAGACTTGAATATATATCACCTGAGGATCCTTGAAGTTTTGTGTGCGTGCGTGCGTGCTCGCTCGCTCGCGCGTGTGTGTGTGTGTGTGTGTGTGTGTGTATACACTTGTGATGCATTCCTGTGTGGCTGCTCATTCACAGGCACTCTAGGTTTGTGGCAGTCAGATCTTCATCCACATTCTGCTTTGTGTTAGAAATGGGAAGTCTCATTGGCCTTGAACTTTCTCAAATAGGACAAGTTGTCTGGTTTTCAGTGTTCCTACCATCTTGCCATCTCTGGGATTACAGACATATACTGCCATGCCCAACCTTTTATATTGATCCCGATGATCTGTACTCAGGCTTCATGCTTAGAGGGAATTAACTTATTTGACTGAACAATGTCCTGAGAACTAAATTAGATATCTTAATTTGGTTATATCTTCTCAGAACTCTTATAGTCTTCTTTTGTATTCACAATTACATTGTATTTAAAGTCAATTAAAAATTTCCTAAGGTACTAAGCAAACATCATTTTACTGAGCTATTTCTCTAGCCATATACAATAAAATTTTATTCCAAGACAGGATCTTACTAAGTTTTTCAGGCTGGCACTTAACTTCCTAGGTTAATGCAGACTTTTAGCGTGTGGTCATTCTGAAGATCTGAGTAGATGGGATTATGAGTTTGTACACATCATGCCCAGTGAATTATTTACTCAACCAGTTCATTACCTTCCAGTAGACTGGATGTATATGAGAGCAGAAACTACCACAAGCTAATGTATAATAGAACTTAAACACATGCTGCTGAAAATACAGAATAAATCATTGAATGATTTAGCCCAGGGAGAATGGAAAGAAGCAATAATTCAGGCCCATGAATTCTGAAATAATTAGGCTGGTATAGATGTAAAAGTTTGGGAATTTGGAAGAAAAAAATTAAATTAAATATGATTACTTTTTGGGTCCTGTTGGTTAAGGAATGGGAGAAGCAAGGAGGGCTCACATTGGTGGGTTGGTTGCATTGTTTCACTTACAAACCATCATGAGAATTGCTCAGGATTGAGGGCAGAGCTAGGAATTCCAATAGGAGTGCACTGGGGGCAGCAGCAAAGGCAATCTATGATGGAAGGAAATACCTGAGGGCAGAGATTTCAGTGGTGAGGAATATAGATGTTGTCTGTCATAAACTTCCAGCTTATGAGAATTCCCTATGGGGATTTGTTCTTGAGGTTCTGTTTTATTCAGTGAATCATGTTTCATTAATGTTTTAGTAGCTCCAGTACTTAACTTGAGGTATAGCACACAGGGATGTGTGTGTTTGTCAGGTGTCTCATCAGTCCCTTTTTTTTTTTTTTTTTAAATCTTTTTAGTACAAATACAATGTAGACTAATTTTGCATTGTTTCCTACAATATTGAATTAAGAACTTTAAAAAAAAGTCCATATGCCTATTTAGAGAGGTAATTAAAGTTAACTGAGGTTTGAATGTGGCATTGCAATCTGGTGAAATTGGGAACCCCATGAATCTCTTTCTCTTGATGGACACAAACAAGGAAAGAACACATGCCACACTATGACATAGCAAGAACACAGCTGTGTCAGGATGAAGTCCCTCAATGTACCAGTCTCATTTAGTTCCTTCACTGGGAGAAACATATGTCTGTCATTCAACCTAGACTCTACAATATTTTGTTACCTATTCCAAATTGATTAAGGTGTGTGTGTTTGTGTGTTTGTGTGTGTGTGTGTGTGTGTGTGTGGTGTGTGTGTGTGTGTGTCTGCCTTCGGATTGTGCTCTAAAGGCCCACAGAAGGTGCTGGAATAGAGCATGCAGAGGCACCTGCAGAGTACCACATTCACATTCCACCAAACTCTTGCTCTGCACATAGGGCCCCTTCTGGTCTGGCCCTGGCTCAGAGAAAACTGAGAGAGGTGTGCCTTTAACCCTTTCATGTATATCCTCAAGGCTCATATATGAATACACATATGTATATTTGTAAACACACACACACAGATAGATAGATAGATAGATAGATAGATAGATAGATAGATAGATAGATAAACAGATAGATGAGGGTTGGTAGAGAGAGAAGGGGCACACCTTATTCTTAGAGTATCTTTCAGGATACACAATGAATCTGATATCTTAGCCTGAAATCTCATCTATGAATTAATATTAATTCCAAAGTAATTATTATTTTATGTATGTATGTATGTATCTATCTATCTATCTATGTGTGTATCTATCTATTATCTATCATATTTCTATTATCTATCATCTATCTATCCATCCATCATACATCCATCCATCCATGTATCTATATATCTATGTATCTATGTAGCTATCTGATTGTCTGACTGGCTGTCTATCACCTACCATTTATTATTGTGCATCATTGTGTCTGTTGTGTGTTAGAGGGAATACAAGTACAGCTCATGTGTGGCTTTCATAAGACAACTTTTGAGAATCTGTTCTCTCCTTTCACTGCGTCCCAGGGATTAAACTTAGGCCATCAGTATTGTACAGCAAGTGCTTTTATTGGAGGTGCCATTACATTGGCTTCTGGGTTTCAGTCTAACACCACAGGCTTCATTTTCATTGTCTTCCTTTTTATGTTGGTCCCCCTTTGACAATGAAAGCATTCATTGAAGATAGGAATTCATTCACATCTACATCTCTTGCCAGTGTTGCTTGCACAGTTGACAGCATTTCTCTACTCTCACCTTGGACACTGGGCTGACTCTCACATAGAATTCTTTTGACTTCCCTTCCATTCTCCTACCATGAACCAAATACTTTTCGACATGAAATCCCTTGGATGCCCTCCTCATTTTTTTTTAGGTTTTATCATCTTTCACACAAGACCACCTCCCTTGTTATTCTCCAGTCAGTTCCCGCTACTAAAGTCTGCAGTGACCAGACACCTCAGCTTTTAGACAGAACTGTAGAGAAAAGCCAAACTTAACATTTTACACAGTGTCATTTTATTTTATTTTTTCCTTTGCTTTTAGTTTTTTACTTATTCACTTTACACCCCACTAACTGTCCCCCTCCTATTCACCCCCTCCCACAATCCTTTCTCATCTCCCCTTCTCCTCTGTGTTGCTGGGTATCTTTTCACTCTGGCACTTCAAGTCTCTATGAGGCAAGGTGCTTCCTCTCCCACTGAGGCCAGACAAGGCAGTCCATTTTTATATTGTACCATTAACATTTCCCATGTCATTACATGGCCTTCTACCTCATGACTGATGACACTCATTTTATTCCTGCTTTTCTTAATGAAAAAAAAAAAGATCTGTAATGAGAAAAACTAGGGCCATTCAACTAGGTTGACTTGATTTTACATTGGCTATGCAGTCATATATACTATGTTGCCTGCCTCACTCCATTAGCAGAAGAGCAACCAGGGAAGCTGTTGGGATGCAAGTGGCAGCTGCATCACATGATCTTCAATCCCCAGGGCCTCACTGCTCTACTCCCACACTTTCCTTATCAGAGATTTAGTGCTTGCAGATTCTGCTCATGGGATTGGAAGAAAAAATTGTTTTTCTGGTTGTTTAGGCTTTAATTCTCTGAAGAATTGTCATTTAAGTAGGGATTTTCTTCATATCCTTTCTGCTTTTTATGTGTGGAAGTCTTAAATTAATTGGAAAGGACTTTATTCTTTGATAATCTTTTTTTTATTTAGTATATTCCTGTGGGTGCTTCCAATTCTCACATCATATAGCTACAGGTAATAATGTGATGGCATGCAATCAGGTCTTTATAAACACTGTTGAGTGAGTTGGCAGCAGAAGAAGCTGTAAAAGACATTTAAAACAGCAGCCATATAAGGGAAGGGCTCTTTTAGCTTAAAAACTATAACACATCATCTAAAAAAACTTTCACATTTGGACAACTAATAAAAAAGTTAATCATAGTTGAAATGATGCTAAATATCAAAAGAGTCTTTAGAAAAAAATTTTGTTTGTTTGTGGCCTTGAGACCGGACCTCAAAAACATTGTACTATTCATATCACTGTAGACAGAAATATGTTCACTAACGTTTTCAACATCTCTTGCCAACTCTCCTTGCACACTTGACAACATTTCCCTATTCTCCCTTTGCACACTAGGCTGATTCCCATATGGAATTCAAACCACTCTCCTACCATGAACCAAATATGTTTCAACGTGAGAACCCATGGGTGCTCTCCTCATTCTGGAGGTATCACCTTCCACACCAGACCACTCCCAGCTCCAGCTGTCCTGGAAGCCACTCTATAGACCAGGGCGGCTGAGAACTCAGATTAAAGGTGTGTACCACTATACCTTCTGAGGAAAAAAATATGTAGTATAGAAGTCAGCAAGAAATACACAATCTATAGCTCGCTTCACAGTCTCTTCTCAAAGTTATTTTGGAATAACAATGGACATTTTTCCTATAAGCCTCAAGCATGTTTAATTAGAGAAATGTAAGAGATTTCTGGTTGCATTTCTCTACCTTGTAGCTCTTGTTGATTCAGACTCTCAATTGCCTTTTTTATTTAAAAGGTTTTTTTTTCTCATCATAATCTCAGTTCCCCTTTCAATTAATGAAAATTCATTGCCTTTAGTTCTTACTCTACCCGTACTGTGTTCCCAGTGTGTATGTGTTCAAATGAATAAGACCGTCTCTGTCTAAAGATTAGTTTTAATTGTCAACTTAACACAACTTGCAGTTACCTGGGATCAGTGTCAACGAAGGGTGTTCTAGATCACTCCAACCTGTGGGCATGTTTGTGGGGTATTGTCCTGATTCTCCTAATTGATGTGGAAAGACTCAGCCTGAAAGTAGGCAGTGCCATTCCTGGGTATCAAGCTCTTCATTACACAGGAGTAAAGAGTCAGCCAAACAGGGAGTGTGCATGCATTCATTTCTGCCTACTCTTGACTGTGGATTTGATATGACCAGAAATTGTGAGCTAAAATAAACCCTTTCTCTCCTAAGTTCTTGTCAACATATTTTATCACAGCAGTATAAGTGAATCTATGTCACCTAGTTACTTGACAAAAAGTCACAGGACTCTGCCACATCCATCCCTGTCTGAGGACATGTCCCCAGCTCATTGTTTTGGTGCTATAGGTTACAGCTCTGTTTGGAAAGGACAAGAGTCATGAGAATCAGCATGTGTAGTTTCAGAACAACAACAACAAAGCCACTCGTGAACAATGAAAATAATCAAAATCTGAAAAGCTTACTGATACTCTAGTGGCATGAGATCTGGAATATCTCATTATTACTAATAAGTGTGTAGCATTAATTCTCAATGTCACAGTAGGCTTGATCTTCACTGGTGAGGGGAGTAACATTTGTTTAAATGTTCTCAAGCATAGATAGCAGCTGGAATCTGCACACAGCGTTATTCATTGCAAGGGTAGGATTATTTATATAATTTACCTATCTAGATTCTACCATTCTAGGTTTCATTACAAAACTTCTATTTTAAGTAATTAATATAGACAGTTAAATTTTCCTCCAAACATAATTGTTACTTTTCTGTAAGTAATACCTTACATGTAAAGTTAATGAAAACTGCCTATGCTATCACATTGAGTATTATATAATTTGTAGAAGATGCAATGGAGAAGCATGACCAGGGCTTTTATTCAGATTCGTGTACAGGTAAGTGATTGTGTAACAGGTCTATATTCAATATATTTTTCCAAATGAGATGAAAAGAAAATCAAACAAGGAAAAAGCGTTGGTATTTGGAGTTACTTACTTAAACACTTTTAGTTGTTTTGTGTCTTCTGATTTTCTACATGTTTTTAAGTGAGTTTAGATGTTTGTAGTAGTCAATATTTTGCTATTTCCTGTTGCTTTTAAAAATGTATAGCAAGCCCCGTGTGGTGGTTCCTGCCTTTAATCCCAACACTTGGGAAACAGAGGCAGGCAGATCATTGAGTCTGAGGCCAGCTTAGGGTTTGTACATAGCCAGTTCTAGACATCCAGAGCTACAGAGAAAATCTCTGTCTCAAGACAAAACAAACAAACAAAAAGGGTAGCAAACAATATTATATTAGTATAATATTATATTAGTATGATATTTTCTACTACTTCAAAAATCTCACCCTATTTCTCAGAGAATATAATACTTTTACATTAAATTTGATTTTTCTCTGTTTCTTGGTTTTTCCTTTTAAATTTCATGATGATTAATTACTTTGCCCCCTCCCATATCTTGTATTTTTCGTATTATTTTTATTCAACTTCTTGAGCTAAATGCTTAATTTGGTTGCACTACTTTATTTGTTGTTGGACAGTGAGTCAGTCAAGTAGTGGGAAAAGAGTTCTTGTCTGAAGGATTGCCTGTTGACCAGTGTGGTGAAAGCCTACAACAAGGTCAGCTCTGGAGCACAGTTTAGACAGGAGACTTCATCATCTTTTACCGTTGCCTCAGTTTTATTAAACTCTTTTAGCCCCAAGGTGTGTGGATTGTGAGTTATGTTTATGGTATGCATGATGTTTGTCAGTGTTTTGCTTCTCTCTCTCTCTCTCTCTCTCTCTCCTCTCTCTCTCTCTCTCTCTCTGTCCTCCTCTTCTCTCTCTGTCTCTGTCTCTCTCTGTCTCTGTCTCTCTCTGTCTCTGTCTCTCTCTGTCTCTGTCTCTCTGTCTCTCTCTGTCTCTGTCTCTCTGTCTCTCTCTCTCTCTCTGTGTGTGTTTATAGACACCAAAGATAACCAATCATTTTATGAAAACACAAAGTGAGCTTTGAAAAAAAGTGACAGACTTTTGGCTGTTGCTTTTGACAAATACATTTAATTAAGTCACCAGTTAATCAGTCTCATTAAGCTCATTAGTTATAGTATCCTGATGAGCTGTAGCAGTGGCTCGAAACCTTCCTAATGCTGTTGTGATCCTCATCCATAAAATTAGTTCATTGCTAATTCTTACTGACATTTTGGTACTGTTACGAATTATAATGTAAATATCTATGTTTTCTGCTAGTCTTAGATGACCCTCAGCCTGTGAAAAGGTTATTCATCCTCCAAAAGGATCACAACCGGTAGGTTGAGAACCACTGATCTATAGTAAGTATAGGAAAGATGTTTCTGTACTATAGATAATAACTAAATAGTAACTGATAAGTATAGCCATGTGACTTTTTTTTCTTTTTTTTGCCAACTACAGAACTCCACTATTGCTATTCAAAGCAAGGCTATCTATGTTCCAAAACAACAACTGACAAACCCAGGCATCAGGCCAGACATGACTCAGGCTGCTGTGTTTGTTGACATCGTCTTGTGTCCCTATGAACTTCTGCCTTGCTGACTTGCTTGCATCTCCTGTTCCGTTCTAGTACTTTCACTTTCAAGATCTCTTCTTTTGTACAAATTAATAGGTACAAATTATGACATGTTTACATATACTGTGTACTTTGATGACTTTCCTCACGTTCATTTCTCACAGCCCACCAGTCGTCTTCTTGCCTTTCCCAAGTAGTCCCCATTTCACTCCCCTGTTATTCTGTCCTGCAGTCTGTGAGAGAAAGCACACAATGTCCATCATTCAAAACCACTCATATCTTAATGCTTTGAGTATCTCCAAGTCAGTCCATTTTCCTACACATGAGCTGATTCTATTCTTTATAACTGAATAATAGTCCATTGTCTGTGTATAGAAAACCTACTGTATCTGTTTCTCCACTGATGGACATGATGATTTTATAACCTTAGTTTTTGATTAATATGGTGCTAGGTGTGGTCATGTGGAGATATCTACTGTAGGTTGGCTCTAGTATCTTTGGGTATTTACCTAGGACGTATAGCTGGACCACATGGTACTTCTGGTTTTGGTGTAAGAAAATGTCATATGGTTTTATGGTGGTGAGGTTATTTTACATCCCTGTCCAGAATACATGAGGGTTCTTTTTTCTCTTAACCCTCCCAAGCATCTGTTGCTTTATGTTTCCTTGGAGACCATTGTGACTCCTCTCCTTTCATTCCCAATTATCCATTGATTTACAGTTGTCTTTCTCTAGTCTTTTTAAATGAGGCACATCACCCACATAAATCTTTATGTATGCTTTCTGTCCATTAACATTCTGGGGATATATCCATGAGATGTGTCCAGGTGATTCATTGGTCTACTCCTTTTTTCTATTATTATGTAGCATACCCTATGGAATTGAGATGCTATAGTTTATTTAACTGGTCCCCAGATAGTAGCATTTAGGTCACATCTGGTTCTTAGCTCTCTCCTAAGTTAAGCTTTTATGTTTTCTTTACCTCCAGCTTTTGACTAGGTGTGGTTTGGTGATTATATTATTAGTGATACATCAAGGTTTCCCAAAACCTCATATCTTTCATGATATCAAGGGAATTTTCAGCTCTTACATATTTACCAACTTTTTTCCCTTTTCTTATTTTTGGAGGTCATCAAGCACGTAATGTTAAAGACTTATTTTCATGTGTAAAGATTCTCAAATCTGCTGCTTTGGGCATGAGGTTAACTTTTCCTATCATTGAACTGTTTAACCTCAAACCCGAGGCCAAAAGGCTGTGTTGCCTATGCAACATATCAAAGTGGACCTAGTCTCCAGGTTCTCCCAGAATCCCTCAGTCCCTGTCTGTTAGAGGGACTGGCTCACATCCCATGCCCTGCCTTCTACCTGGAACTCTCTAGCCCAGGGGTGGGCTGCCCTTCCTGAGAGGCTCTTCCCTAGATACTCCCGATATTTTGGTTACTCAACCTTGTTTTATACCTTTGTCCTCCTGGCTGCTGCATCTGGTTCTCTCTCTTCCCTCTCCCTTCCCCTCCTCCTCTCCCACATAGCCCAGCTCAGTCTCGTCATGTCTACTCTGGACTCTTCCAGATGTCCCTGTCTCGGTTATGCTGTTCCTTTTATTTATAATAGACTTTCTCCTCTATTATCCCTAGGAATACTCCTTAGCGTTATCTCATATTCTCTCAGAATTCTCCACACATAGCTTCATTCATGCCTGTGTTTCAACACTAGATAATACTTTCAGGTTCCTGGAATTTTTTGTTTGTCGTGAGAATACACTCACCGCATTCTATGCTGTAATATATAGCTCTTATGCTTACAGTCAGAGAAAACCTGAACTCTGTACAGGGTGCAGCACCTAATGCTTAATTCAGACTTTGTACCTTTAAGATGTGGTCCTTTTGACCTGGATCTCTAGGGTCTCACTAACTGTGTGCATCTTCTAGATGAATGAAAGTTGCAGGCAGTCTATATTCCAAGTTGAGACTCATCTTCTATCTTATCTCCCTCCTCTGAGATTCCTGCCTAGGTACTAGTTCCTTGTCCAGTTCCAGTATGTGTTCTTTTAAACACTCTAGGCTTCAAAAGTTTCTGCTTTTTGCTTCCTAAGCTGTGTACAGCTCAGGAACTCTCTGACCAGGTACAACCGAGCCTCCAGTTACTAGAAGCAGTTCTATCAAAGATTGGACACAAAGCTCCTAAAAGACTAAACCACCAACCAAAGAAATATGGGCCTGTCCATGGCTCCTGCTACATATGTAGCAGAGGACTGTCTCATATGACATCAGTGGGAGGGGAGGTGCTTGGCCCTGTGCAGGCTTGATGCCCCAGAGAAGGGGGATGCTAGAGGGGTGAGGCAGGAGTAGATGGGTGAGTGGGGAAGCACCCTCTTAGAGGCAAAGGGGCTGGGGCTGGGGTAGGGGTTGTGGAGGGGAGACTGGAAAGGGGGATAACATTTGAAATGTAAACAAATAAAATGATTAATAAAACATCAAAATAATAAAAAAAAAATATGACCCATTTCCAGCCAATGTCTGCCTTCACTCCAGGCTACATGGAGGTTCTCTGTGCACACAAAGCATATTGGTTAGAAACAGAATTGGACAGGATTTAGAGTCTGATTTTATAGTCTCATTTCCAACACATCCCTGGTATGTTTCCAAGTATATTATTTTGTTTTGTTTTATTTTATTATATTTTTTATCTATGTCACATCGTCTGTGGTCTCCCGCTGCTAAGGTTTTTTTTTTTGGTTTTGTTTTGTTGTTTTTTGTTTTTTGTTTTTTTGTCCCCCTAACTCTATACTGAAAGGGCATGGTATAGGTGTAACTGAGGAATGAATGTTCCATCAAGAAAGCCACAAAAGAACAATTCTCTAGAAATAAAGCTTCCCACGACTGCTATTTTGGGTTGTTTTTCGTATCCTTAAAGAGTTTCTTTTAATGTTATGCCCAGCATTTGTAATTGTTTCCCATGGAAAGACTTGCTGACTTCTTTGTACTGCTATGACCCGCCCTTGTTTGTACACAAGTGGTATGAGTCTTTCAGTTGAGAAGGGTTTATGGAGGTTTGCCTCCTTTGAATATTATGCTATGCATAAATATGACATAGCCTACTTTGCCTCTTTTAATGTTACAGACTCTATTCTTGTTTTCATATTGTCAACATTTTATTAGACTTCACTAAAATAATTTCCTTGTCAAAGTTTCCCCTGCCATTTTATATAATATAAAACAGATGACCCCAGGATCCCTGCGTTATTCTCTCATGTAGGAGAATTATCAGAACTCTGGGGTCAGCCTGGTGTGTACATCCAGTTTCAGGCCAAAGATACACGGAAAGGCCTGTCTCAATAAAACAAAACAAACCCACAAAATAGCAGTAATTTCAAAAACCTCCAATCGCCTCTGTCCCCCAGGAAAATTTCAGAAATAATCATCCAAAAGAGAACATATTTTAGATAAAACAGAAATTCTTTGGTTGGTTTTAATTTTTTTTCTTTTTTTCCTTTTTTTATTGGATATTTTATTTACATTTCAGATGTTATCCCCTTACCCCATTTCCCCTCACCCAGGAACCCCCTATCCTATCCCCCCTCCTCCTACTTCTATGAGGATGTGCCCCCACATACCCCCAACACTCCCACCTCCCCACTCTTGAATTCCCCCACACTGAGCATCCAGCCTTCATTGGGACCAAGGATCTCCTCTCTCACTTATGCCAAGCAAAACCATCCTCCCCTATGTATACAGATGGAGCCATGGGTCCCTCCCTAAGTGCTCCCAGGCTGGTGGTTTAGACCCTGGGAGCTCTGGTTGGTTGGTTGGTTGGTATTGTTGCTCTCCTCATGGGGCCACAAACCCTTTCAGTTTCTTTAGTCTCCTTTCTAGCTCCTCCATTGGGAACCCCATGATCAGTTCAATGCTTAGCTGTGAGCATCCACTTTTGTATATGTCAGGCTCTGGCAGACCTCTAAGGAGACAGCTATATCAGGCTCCTGTCAGCATGCACATCCTGGCATCTACATCAGCATCTACCTTTGGTGACTGCACATGGGATGGATATCCAGGTGGAATGGTCTCCAGACCACCCCTCCTTCAGTTTCTATCCCATACTTTGTCTCCCTATTTGCTCCCTTGAGTATTTTCTTACTCCTTCTAAGAAGGATCGAAGCACCCACACTTTGTTCTTCCTTCTTCATGAGCTTCTTGTGGTCTATGAATTGCATCTTGGGTATTGTGAGCTTCTGAGCTAATATCCAATAATCAGTGAGTGCATACCATGTGTGTTCTTTTGTGATTGAGTTACCTCACACTGGATGATATTTTCTAGTTCCATTCATTGAATTAAGAATTTCTGATTCATTTTTTTGTTTATTGTTATTATTTGTATTTTCGAAGCACGGGTTTCCTCTTGTAATAAGGGCTGTCATGAACTATCGCATCAGTTATATGTTGACGCATCTCTGATATGCCCAGAGTGGATAGCTGGCCTCAGGTAATTGATTCTATGTTCTCAATTTCTGAATTGGAAGGACAGATCTGGTTTTCCAGTGTATTGTAAACCAGGCTGCAATCACAACATATGGAGGCATATATCCTAGTTATATCTTGAGCATCTTCTGGTATTTGCCCATGATGGTATAGCTGATCTCAGGTATTGCTATGTCAATTTCTGAGAAAGACCAACTGATTTCCAAGTATTTCACCATTTGCAATCCACCACAATGGAGAGTGTTCCTCTTTCTTCCATCTTGCAGCATCTGCTATCCCTGAGTTTTTTGATCTTAGCTTTGACTGGTATGAGTAGAATTCGAGTTTGTTTTGATTTACACCCTGATGAGTAAAGATGTTCAACATTCTTTAGGTGCTCTTCTATTAAGTTTCCTCTGCTTCAGAATCTTTGTTTATTTGTACCCATTTTAATAGGTTGTTTGGTTGTATGAGTCTATTCTTGGTTCTTGTATATATGGATTTAGCCCCTATCAATGTGGATTGTTAAAGATCTTTCCCAACTGTGTGCCTTTTGTCTATTCGTTCTTGCCTTACGAACTTGCAATTTTGAGTCCTTGTCATTCTTGTTTAGAATAAGCATGGTGTTCTGTTAACTTCCTTGCCAACGTTTAAGTCTTCCAATCTCTGTTGTTCAGTGTATCGTTATGAAGGTCTTATCTACTTTGACTTGGGCTTTGTACAACGAGACAAGAATGGATCGATTTGTATTCTTCTATATGTTTCACTATTTGAAGATAATACAATAGTATACTTAAGTGACTCCAAAACTTCCGCCAGAGAACTCCTAAACCTGATAAACAACTTCAGCAAAGTAGCTGGTTATAAAATAAACTCAAAAAAATCAGTAGCCTTCCTCTTCTTGAAAGATAAACAGGCTGAGAAAGAAATTAGGGAAATGACATCCATCACAATATAAATAATATAAAATATTCTGAATCTAACCAAGCAAGTGAAAGATCTGTATGACAAGAACTTCAAGTTTCTGAAGAAAGAAATTGAAAAAGATCTCAGAAGATGGAAAGATCTCCCATGCTCATAGATTGGCAGGATTAATATAGTAAAAATAGCCATCTTGCCAAAAGCAATCTACAGATTCAATGCAATTCCCATTAAAATCCCAATTCAATTCGTCACAGAGTTAGAAAGAGAAATTCTCAAATTCATTTGGAATAACAAAAATCCCAGGATAGCAAAAACTATTCTCAACAATAAAAGAACTTGTGGAGGAATCACCGTTCCTGATCTCAAGCTGTACTACAGAGCAATAGTGATAAAAATCTACCTGGTATTGGTACAAAGACAGACAGGAAGATCAATGGAATAGAATTGAAGACCGAGAAATGAACCCACACACCTACGGTTTCTTGATTTTTGACAAAGGAGCTGAAACTGTCCAGTGGAAAAATAACAGCATTTTCAACAAATGGCATTAAATTTTTGTAAAAGTATCTTCAGTATGGAGGTAGTTCATTTGTATTTGTACATATTATTCCTGTATTTGGATTTATTTCTCTTATTTTACTCCTTGTTTTCTCAATTAGTTTTCAGTCAGGCTGAAAATACAGTTTCAGCAGGATGAAAAGCCCTCTTGAGTTATTTGCTGCTGTACACTGTGTTGATGGGATTTAAAGCACAAGATCATATGCAGGTAGAATGTTAGATCACAGTCATTGTTGGTGGTATAAACAGACCCCAGGGGTCTCCCCAGGAGGCCTGTTCCTTGAGGTTCTGGCATTTTTACATCCTGCAGGCATGTTTGCTTACAGCTCACAGAAATGCAGCAAGAATTGAGTATGAGGGATGAGCAATGAGCAGGCACAGAGAGTGGAGTCCTGCTGCCGTTGGAGAACTACTCCACTCTTTCCCTTACTGGCTTTGAAGAGGCTGCCACATTCCTTATAGCTTGTCTATGCTGCAGACTTGTGAGAAAGAACATTCATAACCAGAGAGGCTGGGATGAAACTCAGGCTGACTATAAACAAAACCAAAAACAAACAAGAAATAGCAAACAAAACAAAAGTGGAAATGCATACCTGACCCTCCCAAAATCAGCCTTTTACTTTTAGAGATGACACAGAAGCCTTGGCAGATAGATATCTTGATTGCACTGTGTGCGACTCCGGCAGAGCACCTAGTGCCTGGGTCCCTGAATTCCAACCGGGGTAAATATGTGTTTTCTTAGGTTGTGATATTATAAAAACGTGTAACTACTATATGACCAATACAAAGTACAACTTTACTTTTGTTCTTGAATGAATTTAATGAAATACTTTAGGGTTTCTCTATTAAGAGTGATCCATATAGGACCAGACTGCTCAGTGATCAAGAGAAGAGCACTGGCTGCTCTTGCAGAGTATGGGGCCTTGATTATCAGCATCTAGAGTCACCAGTCACAACCATTTGTAACTCCAGTTCCAGGATATCTGATGCCGGCTTCTGGCTTCCACTAGCAGCAAGAATGCAAGTGGTACACATACATTCAGAGAGACAAAAGACCATACACATAAAATAAATGAAAAAAAAAAAGATAGCTATACTTGGGGGCTGAGGATATAGCCCTGCTGCAGAGCACCTGGTCGGCATTTATGAAGCCCTGCTTTTTCTCTCTGCACATAAAGCAGAATGGTTATAAAGCAGAATGGTTTGACCGAGACTTGGGTTACGAAAAGTAATCAGATTTTGTGAAGTCTCCTTTTAAATGTTCAGCTTTGCTATATCTCTGAATTTATCTTCTACTCAGTATCACAAAACAAAACAAAACAAAACAAAACAAAACAAAACAAAAGCAAAAAAACCCTGGGGACCAGAGAGATGGCTTAGCAGTTAAGGCACTGACTGAGTGCTTTCCCAGAGGACCCATGCTCAATTCCCAGTACCAATATGGAGGCTGACAGCTGTCTCTGTCTATAGATCCAGCAGACACCCTCACACAGACAAAAACGTAGAGAAAACACAAATGTGCATAAAATAAATTTAAAAATTAAAAAATGAAACTAAAACAGAAATCCTAAAACAAACAAACAAAGGAAGAAAGGAAGCAAAGACAAAAAATATGAATTTGGGTTGACATTGTGTCAGAATACATTGAATACAAACAAAAATATTTTCCAGGATTGAAATAAATGAAATAAAAATAAAAATAAAAACCATGGTGCAATATCAAAGAAAGATAGATGGGTAAGCAGGAAGAACAGGGCGCACTCACTTGATTTATTGTCACTCTGCTGTCTTGTATCATTCCTGAGCTTTCTCTTGCTTTTAAATGTCTCTGTAGATGCATATTATGCAATTTCCCTGAAAAATAAAGTTTTTGGATTTCTTTTTCTTTTCTAATTTGTTTTCAGGTGAAAACTGGGAAATATAAATATGTCAGTCTTACAGCCGCATCCTTACGAACCTTGTAGATCCTTTCACCTTGTAGATCCCTCCCCTTTGTCTATTGAAATATCATCATTCTGCTTCTTGCGGAACTTCAGGCATGGGATCTCTTATGTGTATGAGTTAGATATCTACTCCGAACAATGAACTCTTTTCTAGAAAAGCCATAACTGTTTAAAGATGGGTCAGAGATTAATATTTATAAAATTCTGAATCATGTAAACAAAAGTTCGATATGTTCTTGGCTCCTTCTTACCTAATTATTGCAGAAGAAACACTGTGAGTCTGCTGACTTCTGCTGTTCCTCTCACAGACTAACCGGAGCTTGAATAAAAGCAACGGATCTTCACGGCTATTTTGTCACATCAAGTAAGAGAAATGTTCAAACTGAAGCTCAGTTTTAACTTCAGAAGAGGTGAGTCCGAATTAATAGCTCTAGCATCACGGCTTTAAAATATTTCTGGGAAGACTTACTAGCTATTGGAAAACTAATGACATGCAAGTTCGTTAACTGGGGTGGGGTGGGGGGACGTTTGGGAAACACCATCAAATTCTAACCCACAGTACAAGTCTTCCCAGCAACCCTCACCTTTCTTCATCTTCAGCAACTTCAGGTCCTGCTTAAAATATGATATTGCAAATACCGTTCTGCCACCTAGTGGTTGATCTTGATATTTTCTTTGGAAACCAATTCTCCTTTAGTCCGCATTGGTAAAAGAAGCATCTGTAGATAAAGGAGAAAGGAAACATTACCTATATTACAATCTACTAGACACACTAATACTTAGAATGAAGTAATTTGTAAAATAAGGATGTTAACAACATTTATTGTTAATTTTATATATATATATATATATATATATATATATATATATATATATATGTGTGTGTGTGTGTGTGCGTGTGTGTGTGTGTATGATATTCTTTATTAATGTGAAACTGGCTAAATTTAAAGATCTAAGTCCAAACATTCCTTTAAAACATGTCTCTTGGTAGCTAATCCTAAGTACCAAGAATAAACGCCAATGAATAAAATTTTAATATCTCATAAGGGCCACACCACACTGTGAGTAGGGTTTGGGGTGGGGATAGCACCCAGAGATCTGTCTGTCTGCCACCCCACTGTTCCGGCTAGCAATAGTCTCATAGAGGCCGCGCTGCTGCTACTCCAGGCAGTGCAAGATGTGGGGAGACATCCAGACACACACCTGCCTCCATGGCAAACAGTAGACACCCAGAAGACCACTTGACACCTGGCCACGCAGTGCACGGCAGAGGAGGTCACCCAAAGACTTGCCAGCTGTGTCGCATGGTTGTCTGCTGTGGTAGCCATTACAATGTTAAGTATGTGGTGGGCAGTCGGGAAAGAAAGAAAAGTGGAACAGTTTGAGCATTATGAAGAAAGGACGAACTGGAGATGAGAGGGAGGAGAGGAAGAGTCACTTATGAGTACTCAGCCCTGTCACCTGAGGCCATGTTGAAGTCCAGCATGTACTACTGCTGAAGGCCATGTCTGAATCTGAGTTCTGCATCGCTGGTCTGAGCAGCTGCCTGGTACTATGTAGTTATCCAGCTGGCCCCACCCCTCACTGGCTGAAGTGCTCTGGAGAGCTTGCCCAGAAATCACAGTGGAGCTGGCCCTGGTGGTTGGGGCACAGGTGAGCGGTCTAAGGGTGTGAGTATGGGAGGGCTGCCCAGTTGTCTACTGTGAGGTGGCATGGGCAGAGAGGTGAGGACTCTAGTGGTCAGGAGAGATGGTGAGAGAGGTGAGTTGGCTCTGCCTCTCCCCACCTGCAGCACTTGGGAGAATGTGCCCAGAGGCTTTACCCAGCAGGACAGTGGAGGTAGCTCTGGAGACATGGGTTTGGATGAGCCAGCTGAGGGTATGAGAGCAGGAGAGCTAATCCTGTCTCCTGCGGAATGGTAGCCCTGTCAGGATAGTGTGGATGTAAGAGAGCCATGTGCTGACCAGCTCAACTACTACCCAGGACTTGATCTAGGGCTTCGAGTTTGCCCATCAAAATCTACATCATCTGTGAACTGTTGGAGTGTGAGAGGGAGCCAGTCATGCTGATTCAAAGCTGCGGGATCTCCATGAACCAGGGCAATAACAGGATACCAGGTGTCCCAATGATGGTCTAATATTGATGGTGTGACAGAAGACTTGAACCTTGAACCACACCAATGACTCAGTTGGATGAACATTTGTAAGTGAAGGTCTGTGAACACACTACAGCTTCCATAAAGAGATGTTTTTCTACACTCTGTTTCATTTTATTTATTTATTTTTTGTTTTTTTATTTTGTTTTGGGGGAGGTTACAAGGACAGAAGGTGAATACAAGGAGACGGGGAGATGAGTGGACTGAGGCACATGATGTGACACTTACAGAGAACCAATAAAACGTTTAAAAAAACACAACAGACCAAAAAGAAACCATAAAAGGGGAAATAAATATATTTTCTAGACATATAAAATCAACATCTATATATGGTATTTATAAATGACAAAACTTGTGAGATGTCAAATATGGTTCAGTGACGTAGAAAAACAGATACATCAATGGCAAACAGAGACAAAATTAACCATTTCTATCATGGAGGAAGGAATTTAATAGAACATCTTTTAACACACTTTACAAGCTTACGGTTAGGAATCATTTTACCATGCTACGAGCATGCTGTGATTTACAAAACTGTTAACTAGTTACTTGTGAAAAAGAATTAAATCAGAGAGTGCTCAGAAGTGTGAGCCCTCGACAATTCTCTCCACATTGAATAAATTCTGTCAGTACTTGCAGCATTCTTCCCATTCACTGCATGCATTATTGATTGATGAGATGCCTGAAAACATAATCATCTAATGCCTGCATGTCAGAGATGGCCAGTGTCTGCTTCTGACTGAAATCTACACTCATTTTTCTACTCTCATACTTCCTTGTGTATCAAAATATATTCACAGTGATTACTTTTTCACCTTATAATTTCTATTTAAATGTTAAAATAGGGTGTTTTATGGGATATTGTGTAATAATTGCATGTATGCAAACACATCTCACCATGTGTATAAGATCTCTCTCTCTCTCTCTCTCTCTCTCTCTCTTCTCTCTCTCTCTCTCTCTCTCTCTTGCTTCTTTCCCTTCTCCCTCCCTCTCCCTCCTCCAATCCCTCCCTCACCATATATGTACATGCAAGTGTGCATCTATAGTTTTTAATGGTTTAACACTTCTTTGTGTTAGGAAACTTTGAACTCTTCTAATACTTCATACAAATTTATTTAATTGTTGTAAACTGTAGTCATTCTTTAAGATGGTAGTCAGATAGATATTGGTATAATTAGAGGATATAAGAACTGGATTTCAGCATCATAGTCAGTAGCTTATAAACCACAGTTCATAATTACAAAACTACTGGTCAGAGGAATGGGACTTGAACCATCTCTAGCCCAGGGAGAGATGTGACATCCTGAGCTCATAATCTTAATCTAAATTTAAACTGGGAGTGGTGGTGCACACCTTAAATCTTAGCATTCAGGAGGGAGAGGTTGGTGGTTCTCTGTGTTTGAAGCCAGCTTGGTCTACAGAGAAAGTTCCAGGACAGTAGGAAAACACTATTTCCAAAACCAAACAAACCAAAAAAAAAAAAAAAAACAGAACAAAGAAAATAAAAGAGTCCTAAATCTTGCATGGTTACTACCTAGTGGGAGGCTCATTAAGACCAAGGATTACTATCATTCCTTCCTACCAGAGTCAATCTAAAAATGCCTGTCAATCACTCGGGTAGAAAAGTATCTCTCAGGAAAGCTGTCCAGTTTATAAAGTCTTCTAAAAGATGAAGATTGGGATTGTGACAGGTATCCCGATGGCTACTGTTCATGCTTACCTTCTCAAGACTGTGCCTTACACTGTGATCTGATTGTCCTTCACCCCCAGGATGGTTTTCTCCACAATGGTCTCTTAGATTATTAGCCACTCTCATTGGTCATAGTATTTTATGTACTGAGCAATAAACCTTACTTTTTTGCTATACTGTTTTTTTTTTCTATACAGTTTCTATATTTCTCTGATTTTTTTCTATAGGGATCATCACAAGGATGGGGAGTCCAAGTTAGACCCGATTAACAGTCCTACTGTCTCCCAGAACATTACTATTGGACCCTTCTGTCTTGGCTATTGTTGAAACTTATGAAATTCAGATTGAATGCATATATTTTCTTTCACCAACTTCTTAAATCAATGTCCTGGAACTCTTGTGTGCTGAGATGATAAATATGGTCCAAACTGTATTTCATCACTCATTTTCCAAACTCTCTGTAACAGAGTAGATAGAAATACAGATTTTCTTGTCTATTGCTGTAAGAGGCTGTGTGAGAAATAAGAAAATCACGTAATCTCCTCACCTCACATGAGCTGACTTGCAGAAAGTAAAGTATGTCTGGAAAGAAAACATAGGTGTTGCCTTCCAGAAGGCCCATGACCAGGTCTGGACTGCTATGGAGAGACAGTCCACTCAGTCTGGATCCTTATCACCCACTAGAAGCTGGGCCTTACTAGAAGCCACTGTGTCCCATAAAAGCTGACAGCATACCTACCTCTCCTGATGATGCCCTTGGATAAATCTATTTCTTTTCACCAATTTCTGGTCCCTAAATTGTTTACTTGTTTGTTATTACTAGAGCAGTGCCAGTTTAGTCCTAAATTCCAGTACCCTTTAATTTCTCCTGGACATCCATTTATCTTAGCTTCTAGTAAACATCATTCTATTCTATCTGTATAAAATCAACCTTTTTAGCTTCCCACCAGTAGTGAGATGACCCACTGCTTCTCTTTCTGAGCATGGCTTGTTTATTATAGCTTCCACTTACACTCAGTGGCTATAAAGACATGATTTCATCTGTTATTATAGATGCACAGCATTCCATTAAATGTGTGTGTGCACATGCATTTTCTCTGTCTCTGTCACTCTCTCTCCCTCCCCTTCTCCTCTCTCCTCTCCTCCTCTCCTCCTCTGTGTATATCCATTCATTTGTTGATAGGCGCAATGGATGATGTATCACAGACATTATGAACAAGGCTGCATTGAACACTGACTGTGGGCATCTTTAGATGTGCTGAGGCCATTTCCTTTGCATGTGTACCAAATGGGGTTATTTGATTTTCTGAGGAAACTCTTTACTGTCTTACACAGTGGCAATGATATTTAAGGCTTCTACAATAGCAGGTGAGTTTTTTCACCACGCTATAACTCATATATATAATTTCTTTGTATAGCTGTTATTGATGCAAAATAGAGCTATCACTTCAAAAGCAGGAAGAGATTATTTTTGAGCCAAACATGAGCATCAGTAGTCAAAGAACATGGACTTAGGTTGACCCAAACAATATATCTTAATTTAGAAAGCAATTTCACAAAGTTTTTATAGCTACCACACAAAAGAAAGTCACAAGTCAGGCATTTTCGTATCCATATTGGAATAATCAGGTAGGTGGCTTATGGCAAAGCAGAGAAATCTCTGGTAAAGGTTGCAGATACTCTATAAAGACATTCTTCTCTTTTATGTTGATGAAAAGTAGTGGAAGGCTGAGCTAACACTCTCCAAAATGTTTCATGTGATAATCAAAAAGATCTATGGTATGCAAAGAGATGAGGAATGTATGACTAGCAATCCTTCAAAGATAACTTAAGATATTTTGGAATTGTCAAAGCCTTGAAGGTCTAATCAGTTTATCAGCTTTGTAGAATCATTAATGTGGGCATGGGTTTCATCCCAAGAATTTCAAAGTATTGACTGGATGAGAAGACATCTCTTTGTGCTTTGGGCCAGATTTTACCTGATGGTTGCTAGTGTTGAATTCACTCCCAGTTTTTTTTTGGTAGGAGAAGGGAGCCAAGTTTTGGTGCTGGGTGACACATTCAGGAGACTTGATGACTCATGTGTCAAGGACCTCTAAGAAATGGGATGACATTTCTGAAGCACCAGTTAAATGACCTCAATTTTCCATTAGCCATGGAAAGAATTTCTTTATTCTTTTTTCTTTTCTATAACCATTGTGGTGGTTTGAATATGCTTGGCCCAGGAACTGATACTATTAGGAGGTGTGGTCTTGTTGGAGGAAGTATGTCGATGTGGGAGTGGGCTTTGGGATATTCCTCCTAGCTGCCCATGAGACAGTCTTCTCCTGTTTGCCTTTTCAAAGGTGAGATGTAGAACTTTCAGCTCCTTCTACAACACCATTTTTGTCTGGTCACTGCCATTCTTCTTGCCTTGATAAAATGCTGTCCTTTGTAAGAGGTGTCTTCCTCATAGTGTCTCTCCACAGCAATGGAAACCTGTAACTAAGACAACCATCATCAAAAAAATATGGAGGCACATCAAGGTCTGGAAAAATTCAAAAAGGAGGCCAGATTTTGGGGTCCAGAAAAAAGAAATTGGACAAGCACATATGGATAATGCTTACAAAGATCAATTAAGAATTAACCCCTACTGGAGGGAATGGACCAGGGAGGAGGGTGAGACACTTTACTGCTTGATGATTATCAGGTACAAAGGTAACCCCAGTTCCCCAAAAGGCAGGAGAAAACCAAGATGACAGACTTTGCTAGCTCAAACTGAACTGTTGTAGGAGCAACATTCCTCAAGAACCTGTGAATAGGGGTTTAGCCTGCCAGAAAGGGTCACTTCCCTTTGGTTACACTATAAAAGCCCATGCTTGCCTCCTGAGCCCTCTGGTCCCTAGTCATATGTACCTGTTATGCATTTCAAAGTCCACTGTTCCAGGATATTTGATCACAGTGTGAACCCCAAGATTGTATTATTTACTAGAAAACAAAAATAACTGTTTCTAGTTGTGGTGTAGTTCAGCCTTAGCACATATGTTTAATCCAAGAGCTTTCTGTCTATTGTAAACAAATTTAAATAAAGTCATCCAAAGGTCAAGAGGTAGAACAAGCAACCAGTTGACAGGGAATGAACATAGAAAAAAAACCATGGAGTGTAAGGGGAAGTCGGGGGGATGGATAAGATGATACACAGGATGTAAAAGGGAGGGGCATTCAGTCTGAAGGATTTTGGAAATGGCATGGAGAAGGAGAACTTCCTTTAGGGACATTGATTGTGGAGGAGGGCTAGCTGCGTACTATCTCTGCAGGCTTTCACCATAGCATCTGGCTCCTGATTCTTTGGTAAAATTGATCGATTGAAATTTTGTTAAAAACAATAGTCCACACTAGCATCCTGGTTGTTGTCACCTTCTCCTCTACCCTAATCTCCCAGGCTTCCCTCCCCTCAGCTACTTGTTCTGCTTATAACCTGTATGGCATTTCCATGCCCTGCTCTCTAGCCCTGGCTAGCTATGGCCAGTCTGCTTCTTTCTCTCTCTCCACTGGGCTTTCTGCTGCTGGCCTTTCTCTCTCTCTCTCACCAACAATAAACCCCTTCCTCCATTCATTGATCAGCCATTTTGGTGGTTTCTTTACTGTACCCTTGCTCACAGTGTCCAGAAAACTGTAATGTTTATAAGTCACTGGTATTATATAGGCTGTTTATGTTTTGTTATATGTTGGCTTTTGTGTGTGTGTGCATGCATGTGTGTGTGTATGTGCTTCAGTGTTTATATTTGTTTTCTTTCATATGCTAATTCCAAGGTTTTGTGAGAGACCCTTGTGTTTCACTATCTTTACTCTTATTCTTCTACCTCAAAACCACAACAGAGTAGGTATAGAAAACAAAACCATGCACAGGGTCAGGCAGGAATATCATTTATAGAGAAATAAGCATGTTGTGGCTCCAACTGGGACTATATTAACTTAAATCAAGTTCATGTTATTAAATGACAAGTCATTTCTTAACTTTATCTCAACATCTAACGATTACCATCCTACTGCTTGACTCTTACTTTGACTGTTTCAGAAAATTTAATACAATGAAATCAGAAATATTTTGCAGCTAAATGAATTTTATTTCATTTAGCCCAATATCTTCCAAGTCTATTTATATTATGTACAATATTTATTCTCTCTCTGTCTGGTCTCTTTCTCTCTTTCTGTATATGTGTTTTTGTGTATATACTTGTGTATGGGTACCCATAGTCTTAAGGTTTTATTACTGTGAAGAGTTGTCATGACCATGGCAACTCTTATAAAGGAAAACATTGGGGGCTATCTTATAGTTTCAGAGGTTTAGTGTATTTTCATCATGGACAGAAGCATGGCAGCATGCAGGCAGACATGGTGCTGGAGAAGAAGTTGGGGAGTTCTAAATCTTGACTGCAGGCATCAGCAGAAGACTGTGTGTCACACTGGGTGTAGCTAAGCATGTGGCACCACAAAGCCTGTCCACACAGAGACACATTTCCTCCAACAAGGTTACACCTCCAACAAGGCTATTCCTTATAGGCCAAATATTCAAACACATGAGTCTATGGGGTAGAAGGCATACCTCTTTAAAACATCATACCACATATATATCCATAGGCATACTCACACATGTATGCTCATGAGGCGATCAGAGGTCAACATTGGGTATCACTTCTCATTGCTGTTTTTTTGAGAAAGGGTCTCACACTGGCTTGGCACTTATCAAGTAGGCTGGGATGGTTGGCTAATGGCCCATGCATCCTCCTGTCTTTGTCACAATGTCCAGCTTTTTTTAAAAAGTGGTTCTTGGACTAAACTTATGTCCTCATGTTTGAAGGGCTGAGCCATCTCCTCCCAACCTCCCCACTCTCTTTTAAAAAGCTGAATAGTTTTCAATATGTATGCATTGTAAACCCAACTTACATATACCTGTACCACATTCCACTGTTCAGCTATCTGTCAGTGAATGGCTGGATCATTCCAATATTTTAGCTACTGCTGGTTGTTAGACTTGGCACGCAGCTTAGAACAGACCACACCAGACCAAACGGTTCCAAGGGGGGAGTTATTTAGGGTGGGGGCAAAGTGGGAGAGAGAAATGGGAGGAGATGGCAGAGAGAAGAGAGAGCAAGGTCAGGGGGTTCTGCCTATTTATATGGGTGGTGATGTAGCTTTTTCCCAGGTGAGGTGAGGTAGCCAGGTGGATTCTGGGAGTGTGTGGCGGTTGCCTTGGCAACATTGTAGGGTTGCCTGGATGTGACATCATTGAGTTCGGGGCTGATTCCAACACTGGTGATGCAGAAATGAACATGGATGTGCAGGCCTTTGTTCACCACATCCTCTCCTCAATTATTGTGAATATCCCCAAATGGAACTGCTACATACATCAATGGCAATTTTACTTTTGGGGTTTTCAAGAGCACCTTTTTATAGCAACATCAGCATTTTTCCCATCCTGGAGAGTGTACAAGTATCCATCCATTTATCCACATCCCAGATTCACTGTGAGCCACATAATACAGGTATGTGGTAACAACTCCTTATGGAGCTGATGTGCATTCACCCTGGAAACTTTAAGCACATCAATCACATGTTCTTCTTCCAGCAAATCTGAAGGATTCAGACTTGATTTAGCATGAGTTCTAGTTACTGGCATGTGGTACAAGTTGATTCTAGAACCTGCCAAGGAATCCGCAGTTCTCAACTTTGTCTATATGTTATAGGAGCAGTTCTACCAGGCACAGCAGAACCACAGGATCCATTGGATCACTGATTGCTGAGTTTGGACTATAAGCAGTTCTCAGGTGACAACACTCAGGTACTGCTGCTGGCTGGACTCACTTTGTACTTTGAAGACTACTTATATAAATGCTGCCACCATCAGCTTTCAGCTTTCCTGTGACCTAACTCTTTATGTTCTCAGCACTAAATCTAATTTTAGAAGGCATGGCAAAACATACACAGTTGCCAGATTCATCTAGTTCCAGATGAAGAAAATCTGTATGCATATATTCATTATGAGATTCGCTTTCAGTATGAGCAGTATTGCATTCAATTTTGAATTTTTGATGGTACATCTCTAAAAGTAGAAGTTATTTGTGGTTCTTCACCAAATAACAGTTGGATCCAACCTTTAGAGAGTGTTTGCTCATTAGGAAATGTAAACCTGGGATTGCTGGGATTGGAAACACTCAGGAGATGAGCCTAGCATGGATTAATCTCACTTCAAGTTATTCTAGCAATATTTTCAAAATACGTAATAAGAATGTTAAATAATGGAAGCACTTGCTGTTAGTATTCTGTCTAAACTCCACCTCCACAGTTACCTGGCAACAGCCAGGTATGCTTCTCCCCACAGTTACCTGACAACGGCCAGGTAGCCTGACCCACTATAAAAGGGGCTTTCTTGCCCCATCCTCTCTCTCTTTGCTCTCTTGCCCTCTTGCCTCTAGCTTCTCTCTGTCCCCTCGCCTCTCCCCCCTTGCCTTCCCCCTCTCTCCACTGATCATGGTCAGCCTCCATTTCTCTCCTCTCTCTCTCCTCTTTTTCTTCCATCTTCTCCCATTTCACTCCCCACCTTTGCCTCTTCCCTGAATAAACTCCCTCCCCTTGGAACGTTTGGTCTGGTGTGGTCTGTTCTGAGCTGCATGCCTAAGTCTAACACTTGCTATGTAAAAAGAATGTTAAATGATGCAAAGCTTGCTATATAAAGCAGACTATGACATGTAAGACCATTGATGCCATTATTCTAGTGTTAAATAGATACCATGAGGTGCCATGGCTTTGCACAGGCACCTGTGCAAGACAGGGCACCAAAGAGCCATAGTGTGATTACAGTAGCTGGACCTTGCTTGCTTCCTGGAGGCTCTGCATCCAGCTAACACACTGAGCTGTGGCCAGATGAGGAAGCTCTGCTGACTGCCTTTCGCTTACATCCCCACCTATGGGTTCAGCTGCTCAGCAGCCAGGCTTTTGTTTGGAGAACCACTCAACTTGCATATTGCTTGTTGTTGTGCTTTTGCTTTATTTAAACACTTCTGAATGTAATTCTTCTCACCTGTTCATTTTAACAGCAGTATTACAGTGATAATGTTTTAAGGATTGTCTTTAATGTTTCACAGTTACCTACTACAGAAAACACAGGTTTGCCTTAACTTGATTAATAAGCTGTTTAACCTTGACTTAGTCATTAAGCCTCTTAGAGTTTATTTGAAAAATTATCTGTGGCTCTCATTTGTTGTATATTCATTAACATTAGGTATGGTGAAGACATCAAGTAATGTTTATTGAAAATGTATAAGTAGAACAATATGATGAACCCTGATGTTTGGCCATCCAGTTCATGACTTTTTAATTCTTTAAAATCGTCCTTTACCTTTGCATAACCTATTCCCTTCCACACAACATGGAAACACTCTGCTTTTAGGAGCCATAGAATTCACACAAATTAATTTCTCATTATTGAAACTTCCTAACATATAAAATAGACAATAACTTTTATGAATGTTTTATCATTATAAAAACTCCTGTATAAGGACAGAGAGATTGCTTAAAGCAGGGTAATTTTTAACCTCATTCCATTTGTCAGTTTCTTTAAATCTTGCTTGGGTGGTAACAACAACAACAACAAAATAACAACTTGGAAATAGTTTTAAAAATACAACATATAGCATATAGCAAATAGCATGTTCTTTCATCTTACACACCCAACAAACAGAAACATTAGCATAGTGCTTTTGAAATGGAAATGATATTTGAACACTTGTTTTGTTGACTCCCTGTGTGCCTGCATTTTCCTTTCTGACCTTTGCCCTTACATAGACTTGGAGATCTGGAGGGCAGCCAGCTGCCCTGCCTTCCTGGCAACCAGCCTCTTCAGCGGCTGTTTCTGTGGCTCTGTTGCTTGATATGCATGGAGCCCTGAGGTACTGCCTGCAGCAGGGAAGCAGAGAAGACAAGGTAGCATTAATGGTTGACTTAATGGGGAGATAAGTGTTCCTTTCTGTAAGCTGAACACAGGCTTTGGTGAATGTAGCTTTAGTGGGTTGCTGTCAGCAACATGCATAGAGTACATATCCTGATGAACTTCAGATTGAGTAGAACACGGGGTAAGGAAAGCATCGCAGTGAAGGGACAAGGAAGAATTATTCCCCGTTGCCAAGCAATATTTACAGTGTGAACAGGAGCCTGGTACTTTGTTCTGCATTCATTCTTTTCTTTCTCTGGTTTAAGAAATCTGGAGATGTAAGTAGTTTTATTTTGATTTTCCTGGTTTCTTTATAAAGAAACAAGACATTACATAATTTAAAAATAAAACAGAGTATAGGTGTTAAGTTTCAAATCTGGGACAAGCTGCTAAGATGCCTATTTAACATATCAAAGCAGACCTGGCCTCCAGGTTCTCCCAGCATCACTCAGTCTGGTACACCTCACTCTCTAACCTGAACTTTCCAGCCCACAGGCTGGGTTGGGTTGCCCTTCCTCTAGAGGCTCTTCCCTGTATAATTCAGACATTTTGGTTACCTGCCTCTGAGTGACTGACTGAGTGACTACCTGCTCTGAGTGACTGACTGATGATTTGCTCTGACTGACTACTTGTTCTGAGTGACTGACTGACTGACTGATTGAACACATGCTCTGACTGACCGACTGACTACCTTTTCTGACCACCTACTCTGTGGCTGACTGACTGACTACCTGCTCTGAGTACTGAGAACTACTCTGTGCACTGAGCACACTTTGACCAGTCACTTCCTTCTCTTCTGAGGCAGGAGACATTCAGATCACTTTCAAAGACACATCTCATTTGCAAATAGATGGCTGGTGCCCAAAAACGTCAAAGAATGTGTATTTTAATGTAAGAGCAATGCATTTTTTTTTAATCACCTGTGCATTCTCTCTCTCTGAGATTCCATTTTAGTCATCTGGAGAACATTTTCTTTCTTTTATTGTTAATTCAGTCTATGGAAGCCTTGTTGAGAAACTGAGTTCAAGCCCTAGTACTTATCTGAAGAGCCGGGCATAGTGGTACCTGCCTGTGATGCCAGGAATGGGGAGACTGAGATGGGTCTCTGAGGCAGCTAGCCTACTCTAGTTGGTAATCTCTTGATGATGAAAAAATAGGATGCCTCAAAAATAGGGTGAGCAAGTGAATTAAAGGAATAACACTGGAGGTTTTTCTCTGACTTCTACATGCACATACATGTCAGCACACATGTATATACCTACACATCTACACATGCACACAGAATTAAACACACACATACATTAAATACACATATATATTAAACATGCACACACACACACAGAGACACACAGAGTTCCTTTATTCTGAAATATTTAAAGCTTTCCCTGAGTAACCTATCTGCAATTTCCCCCTGCTTCCAAAGGAAAAATTAGTTTTCTCCAGAGGATTTTCTCTGGGTTTACGAACTACACTTAAAGGCAGGCCCCCTGCCCAGCAATAGATGATTAATCCAAAACAAACACAATAAATGTTTTGTCTCATAATGCTTTGTTTAGGCTTTTTTGTTTCTGGATATTTGCTTCTATAATGTGTTCTTGTGGCAGATCATCTGGAAGTCTCTTCTGCTGGGATCTCAATTGTTGGATTGTTTCTCTTCTGGCAGGCTTAACATGTGAGTGGTATATCTATGTCTGGATCTAGTTCATCTTAACAGCTGTTGGCATGGTCAGGATCACGATGTGAAGTCCTTTACAGCACGGTTCGAGTCTTGTAGTTATGTCTCTTAGTCCAGACTTTGTCACCTGGTTCAAAGAAATGTGGATTAGAAGGAAAAGCAGACTCCTAAACCTGGTGTGTGACAGGCCAAAGTTGCTTCTGGACCCTTTGGAGGGCTTCCAAGGATTTAAAAACCTTATGTTGGTCATATTCAGTTAGATATCAGACTGGAGGTTAGGCAGCATGGGAGGGGGGCTTCCATATAGGATCTCAAAGGGGGTAAGACCTAAAGCATAGGGGGTATTTCTGGCCCTGTATAAGGCATAAGGTAGGAGGGACACCTAGTTACCACTAGTTTTAAGGGTTAATTTGATCAAAGCCTCCTTCAGGGTCTGAGTCATACTCTCTGCTTGCCCTTAACTCTGGTGTCTATATGCACAATGTAATTTCTAATTGGTCCCCAGAACCTGTGTTAGAGACTGAGTCGTCAGACCCAAGCAGGGTAGACAAACCACACCTGGGTATGATGTCTTCCGGAGTTTCTTTGCCACTTCGATGGCGGTCTCCTTCTTTGTAGGGTAGGCTTCTACTCAACCTGAAAAGGTATCTATAAAGGTAGCAAGTATTTATATCCATATATTCCTGGTTTTATTTCTGTATAGCCTATTTGCCAATTATCCCCTGGCTGTTGACCCCTGATTCTGGTTCCTGGAGTGGCTTTTTGATTGAGGCCTGTGGGGTTCACAGCCAACGTGGCACAGTCTGAGATTACCTGATCAACTAAGTGTCGTAAGTCAAATATTTTGTACCTTGTCCCTCACAACAATTCCTTCAGTTTTCAGTGACCAGGTATGAAGCTTGATGAATCTGATGGATGAGTTGCTTTGAAAACTCCTTAGGGAGGATGATGCAGCCTTCAGGAGTCAGCAACCACCCTTCTCTCTGTAAACTCCTTGGCATTTTAGCTGATCTCATTTATCTTCAGCAGTATATTTAGGGAGGGCTGGGAGCACAGAGAGTGGCAAAGCTACCAGGATGTTGGCAGTGGAAGCTGGGATGGCCTCTCTTGTGGTTTTATCTTTTAGTCTATTCCCTCAGGCTATTTCTGATGTCCCTTTCTGGTGCCCAGGACAATGAACTATGATCACTTTGAGAGGCAGCCATAAGGCTTCCAATAAAGCAAATATTTCTTCCTTATTTTTGATGGTTTTCCTTCAGCAGTCAATAATCCCTTTTCTTAGTAATATGGACCCATGCACATGAGTTGTAGCAAAAGTGTATCTGCTGTCAGTGTAGATGTTAACTATGGGCCCTTTTGCTAGTTTTAAAGCCCGGATTAGAAACTTTTGTTTAGCTGTCTGGAATGAAGTTCCCAGCAGCAAAAGAGTTGCCCAAATAACAGAGTCCAAGATCACTATGGCTGCCCTTGCATATTGATTCCATTTTGGATGAAGCTGCTCCCATCCATGAAGTAGATAAGCTCTATGTGTGATGTGACCAGGGTGTGATAGTCAAGTCTGTCTTAATGTTTTGGATGTGCCCCAGAACTACAGAGCAATCATGCTGCATGTGTGAGGTTGGGACAGGTAACAGGGTGGCTGGGTTAGTGCAGATGATTGATTACATGTTATGTGAGAGGGATTCAAAAGTGTAGCCTGAAAGTGCACCAGTCAGGCATTGGACAGCTATTGGCAGGGGAGATTCTTGAGGGTCTCCTCAATAGCATGATGGGGGTGGTGATAAAAAGTTTCTGCTCTATGGTTATTTTGTCAGCAATCTTGTCTCACAGGCCAGTGGCCCCTCGGGCTGACCATCCTTGGGCCACTGAGTTCAACTTCTTAGACTAATAAGCCACAGGTTTTTTCTAAGGTCCCAGAGTTTGGGTGAGCATCCCTTCATGAACCTCTTTCTCTCATCCACATACAATTGGAAAGGGTTGTGAATGTCTACAAGGGCCAAGGCTGACACCTCCAATAAGGCTTTCTTAGAGTCTTAAAAGCTATGTTGATTCCAGGGGTCCATTCCATTTTGTCTTCTTGGCCTCTAGTGGCTTCATGTAATAGTTTGGATATCTCAGTGAACTGCCAAGTGCCAAGACTTTATTGTCCTCCTGCCTGAGCAAATGTCAGTTAGGTAAACAGCGTGAGTTAAGGAATACTTTATTGTCCTCCTGCCTGAGAGAAAATATCAACCAAATAAGTGGTATGGGCTAAGAAATTCTTGTGGGCATAGAGAACTTTGCAATTATGAGATGACCCTGGACTCTGACTGTTAGATGACCTTCCTGCCTGGTTGTCTTTATAACAGCAGCCTGAACAATAAAGTTTAAGCACTTGATCAGCATAGATTAGTGCTTCTTCTTTGTGTCTCTTGTCCTATCATTCTTTTGCCCCCTTCCCTAGGGTCTTGTCAAATCTCCCACAGACTGGGACAGTTGGCACTCAACTTGTGACCTTTGGGTTGGGGTCCAATCAAACGTTGCTTCCACATGGACATCCCTCAAGCATAGGATCAACGCTTCTCCAGAGGGAAGAGAGAAGATCCACATTGTGATCACTGCAGAGTTGCCATCTGTGAGATTGATCCTGTTAAGGTAAGAACAAGCAAATCAATTCTGGGGTAAGTGTTGTTTTTAAAAAAAAGAAAAAAAGAAAAACAGCGGCAGAGGGTTCCACGAGGAGAAGTTTATTTAGGGCAGAGGGGAGAGCAGAGAGAGATTGAGGTGGTGCCCGGCCATGACCACATGGAGGAGGGAGGGGAGAGGGAAAGGGTCAGATATGACCTGCAGGCTTGGGTCACAGGAGCAAGAGAGCAAGAGAGAGAGGAGGGGCCAGACAGCCCCTCTTATAATTGGCAGCTACTGGCATTGCCAGGTAGCTTCAGGGAGGAGCATACCTAGCTGTTGCCAGGTAACTCTGGAGGTGGAGTTTAACAGAATGCTAACAATAAGCATTAAGCAAACATGATTTGCTCTTAAAAGGTTTCAAAGAGTTCCTCAAGGCACAAGGATTAAGGGTTAACAAAAGGATCTTTAAACATTCTTTGATTTCACTGGTGTTGTTTTTCCCAAGAAAGGACTATTGATGAAAAATGCTACACCTCCTAAGGAGGAGATAAAAAGTCAAACCTTGAAGATGAGAGAGAGAAAGGGCTAAAACAGTTGTCTGCTCTTTGGCCCTGTTAGCAAAAGAAAAGGAAAAGGTTGTTTCAGAGCCCTCCTGGGAGCAGGAGAGAATCAGGAGAAGTCCTGCTTTCTCTCTGACTCCTACTGGAGAGATCCTCAGTTCTGCCTTTTCTGTCTATTGTCTGTCCTTGGCATGCCAATCTGTCCATGTATGTCAATTGTCTGTCTTTGTTTCATTGTTTGAATGATTGTTGTTCTACATTTCATATTCAAAAGAAAAAATGGTTAAAACTGCTGGCTATCCACCCCTTGATTTAGCTTAAAACTTGCTTAAAAGGTAGACTTAATTTACACAACAGAAGTAGAAAGTTTTACCCTGCTCTGTGGCTGGAAGTAAGGCACAGCAGGAGCAGCCCAGTAGGAAGCTGATTATTTGCATAAGCTGCTCTTGGAGGGGCCAGCTTCTTGACTTCTATGGTAAAGGAACTGATGCCTTTTTTCCTAGAAAAATCTCTATGACAGTGTTTATTGGGTACAACAAGTGACAAGATGCTTTTCTCTTGAAATTACAGCTAGAAAAAGTAAGAAAATTTCTTTTGGATAAAATATATAAGATGTGCATCTACTTCATTTTTGTTTCTGACTGGTTTTAAAAGTATAAAAATGTTCTACATGTCTTGATTATACATTATTAGCCTATAAGTTATTGGGTATGATTAAAAATTTGCAACTTTGGCAACAGAAAGCTAGTTTAAAACTGGTAATTCAAGGTTGAAGTCGTTCAGAAACCAGATGTATAAAGGAAAATATTTAAAATAATGTCTCTTTAATGAGATATTAAAAGCTGCACTATCATACATTCATATTTAAGAACTGTCAGCCAAACTTTGTAAGATGAAAATAATGCACTTGGTGTTGAATTAGAGAAAATAGATTGTTTGCATAGTTAAAAATTGGCTTTGTTTCCCAAAGTTATGGTTATATTATAATATTGCAAAAGAAACTTAAAAATACAGTTAAACTGCCAGTATTTCATTGGCTGCAGTTGGCAGTTCAATCATGAGCTAGAGGTTTTTGACTCACCCATGTTTATAGTTGAGAAGAGGATTGAGCAGGTAGGTTGAATAAAAGAGTTAAAAACAGCTGTGGCACAGTATAGGCCTGCTTCCACTTTTATTAGACACAGTGATAGAGGCAAATTTAGCTCTCCACCAAGTTTGAAAAGGAGATCTCAGTGGAATTTTATCTGGAATCAAACAAGGCCCTAATGAACACTTCCTTTTGTTACACAATTGGCTTATAAGAATGCTAATGTGGTCTACTCCAGCTGCATTCCAGGAAATACATACAAAATTATTATGGATTTAGAAGATTGTTTTTAATACTGTTTCTTTACATCTTGGTGAAGGTGGGAGGTTTGCATTTAGTGAGTTTGCTTGTAATTTTTGAGAGCCCATGAAACAATATCATTCAAAGTTTTGCCTCAAGGAAAGACTAATAGCCCTTCATTATATTATATAAAAAAATTGTTGCTGCTTCAAAACAAAAAGTTAGGAGTTTGAATCTTTTAGTGTATATTATTCATTGTATGGTATTTTATTAGCTGATCCTCTGAAGGAGTTTTAATGCAAGCCTTTGCTCTCATACAACGAACTTTAAAATTTTGGGGAGTGCTTGTTACTCCAGATAACATTTAAAGGGAATATCTTTTCAATATTTTAGACATCAGTTATATTCCTAAATTGTGGCACAGAAAATTCAAATAAGAAAAGATAGTTTACTTACTTTAAATTATTTTCAAAAGCTTCTAGGAGATGCTAATTTGCTAAGACCTCACCTTAAGCTGACCACAAGAGGACTTAAGCCTCTGTTTGATGTTCTCCTAATTTCCCTCAACAATTAACTGATGAAGGAGGAATAGCTTTGCAGAAAGTAGAGGAAGCTGTTAGTTATCAATAGATACATTATACAGACTGATCAACTGTTGGCTGTTTCACAGCAGTCTTTTGGCAAAAGGGACCGTTAATTTGGATTCATATTTCTTTATCTCTAGAGAAAGTTTTAACACCCTGTTCTGAAGCTGCTGCTGTGTTAATACAGAATTGTAGGTCAGGATCACAAAAGTATTTTGAGAAAGAACTTAATGAAATATTCCTTATTCCAAACAGCAATTAAATTGGTGATTAAAGAATACTGATATTTGGCCTATTACATGACCAACTTTTTCAGACAAATTGATAATCATTATCTAAAAGACAAGTTGTTACAGTTTTCCTCTATGCGTGCTTTTGTTTTTCTTGTAAATTTACACATGCATCCCATAGAAAATGTGTTTACTGTATTTACAGACAGCTCTTCTAATGGGAAAGCAGTATATGCAATTAGATCACATGTTCATTCTCTTGAGTTTCCTTCTGCTTCAGTACAAATAATTGAATTACATGCTGTAGCCACTGTTTGAAATGCTGAAAAATCAAGCTTTCAATTTGCATGGTCATAGCCAGTATATAGCTCATGGTTTATAATTGCTTGAAATTGTTCCTTATTTACATATTGCTAATTCTCAAATTTTACAAATACAGCTTAATTTAAGAATCATCTACTTTTCCTTAGCTTTATAAGGCATTTAAGAACTCTTACTGGATTGCCTGGGCCCCAGGAAAATGCCATAGCAGATTTGTATACCAGGCAAATTATAGGCCTTACAGAAACAATTGGTCATACAATTTATGGCCATCTTATTGTTTACTTTGCTGGAGGCCAGCCCCAGCTTGGCGTGGGGGTGGGGGGATGGAGAGTCTTCTTTTTTTTTTCTTATCAATTCTTCTTGAGGCAGTGGAGGGGGAAGAGCGTCAGCAGGTAGTAGGACTTTGTCTTGCAAGATATTTGGGATTGCTGTATAATAAAAGTTTACTTATCTATGTTACTATACCACTGTAGCCTTCTGTGATCCTCTGAGGCCAGAAACTGTAGTTAGCACCTCATCTTAAAAATAGCAAAGGATTAAGTAAACAGCCTTTGCTCTATCTCAGCAGGAACTGCTGGGCTCTAACTTATGCCTGCTAGTCTGAGGTCACAGGAGGAAAAGACCCTTAGAAAAGTTATTATAAAGTTTATTACTAAGTGTAAAAAATTTCTTATGAAAGCTGTCTAAGGGGAGAAGTAGAAAGGTCCTAAGTGGAGAGAAGGAAAATTTGTATCTGGGGAAAGGGAAAAGTTCTATTCTATATGCTACTCTAAGTGGGGAAAGGCAAAGAGTTCTGTTCTATCTCCCCATTGTATCTGCCTCTCATATCTTTGTTCTCAGTACTTATACATCTTTCAGAATACATGATCACATGTTGCAAAGTTTATCACAAGTTTACACCAAAAATCAAATCATAAGTTGAAATAGAAGTTTGTAACAGAGAATGTTTACATGCATATCCATTAGGAGTAGTTATCTGGCTAAATATCCATCACCTGTCTGGCTCCACAGGTTCACTGAAGGTTTAAAACCATAACTAAATTATTAGTGAAGTTTTGTGTAGATAAGCCCAGGCAATATTTTGTCTTCTGTCCTAGCACCTATGGTAAATCACTGGTTCTCTTTTAATGACCTTTGGCTAATTGTTTTACAACCTCTTGGAATATTCTCTGAGTAGGAAAAAGTCTGGTTACTACCTAAGAGCAATTAATTGATGACACTTGGAAGACTGACAGAGTTCTCATTGCAGTTTTGACTATCAGAGAAGGACCTAATAGCAGTCCCATTATAAAAGAGCTTAATAATCATTGATATCATTTTAGGAATTCTTATAGGACCATCATTAAGATTTAAGAAGTCATCTATTTGTCTATATAGCATCACCACAAGACAATACATCTTCGTGGATCTGCAGAGATTTGCTCCAAAGAGGCATGCTATTGCTTAGTGATTCTTACATATGTTTAATAATAATAGCTTGAGACAATAATTTGGTATTTCTAAAGAGTATGTAAGTCAAAATGCAAAAACTTGTTCTCAGTGTCCTAATTTTTTTCATAATGGTGTTAATACATAGGACTTATACCTAATCAATTATGACAAGTGGATGTTACTCATTTTTGATTTTGGAAAATTAAAACTTGTACATGTGACTTGACACCTTTTCAGGCTTTCTAGTTACAACTGCTTTAACAGTAGAAGCAAATAAAAATGTAATTAGTTATTGCCTACAATATATTTCTATGCTTGGTGTTCCATATCAGATTAAGATAGATAGAACTGGCTATTGCAGTCAGATATTTGAGATGTTTTGTTGACAATTTAATATTACTCATATTACTGGGATTCCTTATAATCCTCAAGTAAAAGGTATTGTGAAACAGATATTATGGAACTTTAAATAATATCTTCATAACTCTCTGTGTGTGGGAGGAGCAGCTACTGGCTCTTTTGCCCTGGTTTTACAAGGAACTCTAAAAGTTGGCTTTTAAAAACAAAAGAGGGGGAGTTATACCCCCAGAAAGGGTCTCCCAGAAATACTCTCCATTATGCCTTGTTTGTTCTCAATTTTCTAAATCTGGACACTCATGGAAAATCTGCTGCTAACACCAGGGTAGTTAGAGACAGTAAGACCAAAATCAAAGTGAGATTAGAATGGCGAAAGAAACAGCAGGAACAAGAGAGGGGTGGGTTAAAAACTGATTCTCTGCCTCTCCTTAGCTTACCACCCTTCTCCCTTCCATCCTGGATCCTGTGGTCTGTCTCCTTCTCCTTTTGGCTTTCAGCCCTTGGGACTTTAACAGACTCACTGGCTTTATAAAAACAACTAGTTGACTCCTTGGCATCTAAACCTCTACATGTATATTATCACAGACTTGATCTGGCTGATAAAGGCTTGGCTTAGCCTTCCATTGACATATCCCCTTTAGGAGCTGCATAGAACTCAGATCTGTGCACATTGGTTCATCATGGCATGAACGCAGTGTGGGTACCTACAAGGGGTGGTACCACCGAGAAAGGACCCAAATTGTCTACCTCTGAGTCCCCCATGAAGCAAACCTTATTGCATAGAGGTTGGTGTTGATTTCTTGTGTCTCAAAGTGGCTGACTAGGACCTTCCATATCCTATGAAGCCCATGAGACAGTTAACCCTCTCTTTCCCAAAAAGGCACCATTTTAAATGCTATTGGGAAGATCTGGTCAATACTTCTCCCCTCTGGTTAATGCCCACTTAATCTGCCAATGAGATTTCCAAATGTCTGCTTTCTCAGACCAATCTCTTTAAAAGTTGTTAAAAGGTAGGAGATGCCGGGAGCCAAGACTTTATTGCCCTCCTGCCTAAGAGCAAATGTCAGTTAGGTAAACAGCCTGAATTAAGGAATATTTATTGCCCTCCTGACTGAGAGAAAATATTAACCAAATAAGTGGTATGGGCTAAGGAATTCTTGTGGGCATAGAGAACTTTGCAATTATGAGATGACCCTGGACTCTAACTGTTAGATGACCTTCCTGCCTGGTCTTTATAACAGCAGCCTGAACAATAAAGTTTAAGCACCTGATCAGACATTCAGATTAGTGCTTCTTCTTTGTGTCTCTTGTCCTATCATTCTTTTGCCCCTTCCCTAGGGTCTTGTCAAATCTCCCACAGACTGGGACAGTTGGCACTCAACTTGTGACCTTTGGGTTGGGGTCCAATCAAACGTTGCTTCCACATGGACATCCCTCAAGCATAGGATCAACGCTTCTCCAGAGAGAAGAGAGAAGATCCACATTGTGATCACTGCAGAGTTGCCATCTGTGAGATTGATCCTGTTAAGGTAAGAACAAGCAACTCAATTCTGGGATAAGCATTAAGGAAACATGATTTGCTCTTAAAAGGTTTCAAAGATTTCCTCAAGGCACAAGGATTAAGGGTTAAAAAAAGGATCTTTAAACATTCTTTGATTTCATTGGTGGTGTTTTCCCAAGAAAGGACTATTGATGGCTGGGGCAGTGAACCCTGGCATCCAATGTCTACAAAACCTGGCAGATCCCAGAAATTTCCATACTTGCCTTCAGATTGATGAAAGATTGGGATGCTAAAGATGATTTGTTTCTGAGCATCCAATAGCATGCACTGGCCCCTCTTAAGTATATACCCCAGATAGGTGACCTCAAGTGGACAAAACTGGGTCTTCTTAGCAGACACTTGGTAGCCAAGTTGACTCAGGATGCCATCTACATACTACAGCACCATTATTTGAGGGGTGTGATCACCATTACTCATCCAAATCCTAGTGCAGTTCCTTATTAAAGATAGTGGGTGAGTTCTTGAGTCCTTGAGGAAGGCATATCCAAGTCAGGTGTCCATTGAAGCCTCTCTCTTCACATCTTGCTATTCAAAGGCAAATAGAGGCTGGCTTTAGGAGCCAGGGGCAGGCTGAAGAAGGCTTCCTTCAGATCAAGCACAGTTTGCATTGTGTGCTTGGGAAGGAGGCTGCTCAGCAGGTGTACAGGTTTGGAACTTTGAGATGGATGTCTTTCACCTGCTTATTTACTTCCCTTACATCCTGCACAGGCCAATAGTCATTAGAATGGGGTTCTTTTTTTTTTTGGTTTTTCAAGACAGGGTTTCTCTGTGTAGCCTGCTGTCTGGAATCACTCTGTAACCAGGCTGCTCGAATCAGAAATCCGCTCTCTGCCTCCAAGTGCTGGATTAAAGGCGTGCTCCACACGCCCGGGAGAATGGGGCTTCTTGACTGGAAGGAGGGGAGTGTTCCATGCTGATTGTCAAGGAATCAGGATCCCTGTCTCCAGAATTGATTAATGTGAGGCAGATTCCTGTTCTTGCGTCTCTGGCATTTGGATTTTCCTGTTTCAGGCTGGGGTACTCACACTTTTAATTGAACTAGAAATGGGGCCCTACATTCAGGCAAGTCCACTGCATTGTTTTTGTGCCCAGACCTTGGGGACTTCTGCTGGAACCTCTGGAGTAATGAACTTGGAGATGGGCTGGTTCAGGGAACAGTTTATATACTCTTCTAGCCAAGGTCAGAATCAGGTGAGAACTAGAGAGTCTTCTGTTTCTGGTAGGGGGTCAGGAATATCCTCTGTTGCTCCTGACTTAGTGACAAAATATATGTCTGCTTACCCTCTAACCCTCCAAATTAAACCCGAAGCAGAATTAAACCTGAAACAGAAACACATATGAAGAAGACAAAAGAAAACTGGGCACCTGAATTTACCTATCAGAAAAAAATAATCACTCCATTATTTGGGTCAGGGTGTCTCCAGTGAATCCTGGACAAGCCCTCAAATGTAAGAGTCTGTTGTTTGCCAAAGAGTGATACCCCAGACACAAATAGTATGCCAAAAGCAAGGAGCATTTTATTCTGCAGAAATCCAGCATGTGGGGTCTCTCTTTCCAAGATGGAAGGACAACCAAGTGAGCTTGCAGGCTCCATTTAAAGCACATTATGGCAATCCCAGGGTAGGTGGGCTTTGTCTTACTCGATGCCTACTCATTCCAGAACCATTTCCAGGGTGTGGAGGCTGGAAATTGTTGCTCAGGAATCCCTGTTTTCTTTTCTCTTTTTAAAAAGTAACTGACGTGCCTAGGCTTGCCGTGACTTGCCCATTTCTTAGCCCTTAGGAGTCTCCTGGGCTCCAGTTTGAATCCTGTCATGGAGTCATCCTGTCTCATCCCTCTAAATGTGTGTGTGTGTGTGTGTGTGTGTGTGTGTGTGTGTTTTGCATGTACATATGTGAAGGCATATAATCCTTGCATATAATCCTCAGGAACAGTGTTCACCTCCATTGAGACATTGTCACTATTGACCTGGGCCTCATAAATCAGGTATCACTAGCTAGTCAGCAAGCACCAGGAATGGGGCTCTTGATAATACACTCCCAGTCTCTAGAAATAATTTTCAAATTTATTTTATTGATAACTAATAATTGTGTACTTGTATAGATGTGTGTGTGTGTGTGTGTGTGTGTGTGTGTGTGATGAACAATATATACATCTTGGAATGATCATATCAAACCATGGAAGTCTGTTTTTGTTGTTGTTCCACTTTTATTTTATTTTTGAGATTAGGTCACTTATAGCCCAAACTGTGCTGAATCTGTTTAATCAAGGAAGACATTAAGTTTCTGATTTTCTTTCTGTATGGCCTAAGTGATACTATTCTGGATGTGCATTCAGAAGTATTATTTTATATGGTGCTAGCAATCAACCTCAGGGCTTGACACATGCTACAGCTCAGCTACAGCCCCAGCTTTGGGATTTCTTAAAGAAGATTGTTACTAAATACACTTTTGGTTTGAAATTTATATATATTTTCTATTCATTCTAAGGATAACTTGCTGATTCACATTATTGTAGAAATAACACACATGTAGCAAGGTCATGTTGGATTCTAAGATCCAAAACCAGGGACACACTCTCACAGAAACTCATGGACGGGACTCACTGCAATTAACATGAGGTTTAATGAAACTAGTGCACTAGGACTCTCTCGAATGTAGGCAAGAGAACCTCGAACAAAAGCTGGGAGCCGTTTTATACAGATTTCAGGAGGGGAGTCACAAGGGACCACAAGGGCTGACCTTCACAGGTCCAGTTTCTAGGTGACTCAGATTATAACAAGGAGTGTCCTCCATTTGCTCTGGGCCCTCCTCACCAGCAGGTGGGTTCCCTCCCCTGTGGTCTGAGAAATGTTAATCAGCCTCTCCCTTCTTCCTCTGAATGTTAATCTGGCAAGCACCCTCTGACTAAAGAATGGAATGTGCCCCTCTTGGGATGTTTCCTGGGACAGTGGGCTTCTTTTAATCTTAAATTCAAACCGAAACCTGAGAGTCTTACAGTTATGTATCAAGGTCATGTAACAAGGTATCACTAGCTAGTCAGCAAGCACCAAGAATGGGGCTCTTGATAATACACTCCCAGTCTCTAGAAATCATTTTGAAATTTATTTTATTGATAACTAATAATTGTGTACTTGTATAGATGTGTATATGTGTGTGGTGTATGTGTGTGTATGTCTAACTTTTCTTCTGAATGCATTTCATACCGCACTGTTCATGATTATGCTACACATTTTTATGATGTACACAAAGGACTGTGCTGAAAGAGTGACATTTTAATTGATGTAAACACATGATGACTTTGCATGACATCTGTTATTTGTAATAAGTGGCCCAATGAATATTTTCCAAAGATCTTGCCAAACATTTTAAGTTAAATTTTGCTGCACAGTTTAATGACTTTGGAATAGCTACTCTCATATAATATTCAATGAGATAGTTGATGACACATGGCTTAGGACATACTAAGATACTGTTTAAGTAATTACTAGTTGTGTCATAGAACTCCTTTGTCACATGCATGTGATTTCAATTCTACTGAATATTATGAAATAATCCTTTGTACTGTTGTATAATTTTTTTATTGCATAATATCAGGGAATGATATCTGGTTTATGAGCATAAATTTGTGCAAACTTCAAATCACAATTGTGATTTGATTCCTGTGCACTCAATAGTGGGAGTCTACGGGGGACCCAAAATAATAACTGTAATAACCATGTCACATTTTAACATTCAAGAATGAAATTATGATTGAAACATTCAATAGCATTTTATTGAGAAAAATATGAATTGCATATGATTTAAAATGCCTGTAAACACAGAATGACTTTGCGGTAGAAAATACCAAGTTTTTAAGGATGTTGTCAGGGTGATGAGCACTAAACTACCCTAAGAGAGAAACTAAACATTTTTCATCTTACCTGTGTAGCAGCACAAATTCTGTTGATTATGCATATGACTACATTCAGTCTGTGAATGGGGACAGGTGTGCAGTCAGAGGCAGGTGTTCAATGTCAAAAGGAAGAGCAGCCTTTGGCACATCAACCATAAGATTTGAACATGTGTGTGAAAGTGGTGAAAACCTCAGGATGTGAAAGTGCTATTTCTTCCTACTTGTCAGCTGAGCTTTTTTACGAAGGTTGGTATAGTATAGTCCTTACTAAATTTTGTGTATACTATATACTATACTATACCATATTTTGTTATACAATGACATTTATAATCATTATTTTATTAAATAATCATATTATACAAATATAGAATGTATGAGATGTAATGTATAATATACATAAAATACATATATAATATAAATATATATAAATAAATACACACATTATTAAATGTAATATATGTATTACATACTATATAATAGAACCTAATAGCCACATTTTCCCTGTTGAATCCTAACCTTACCTATTTTCCTTTAAGTTTTTCACTATAAATGACTTAAGTGATATGATATTTCATCCTTTAAAAGGTGACTTTTTTTATAGGAATAACACGATGAAATGATTACCTTAGAATTTTTTAGAGCTTTGTGTCCTAAAAAATGCTTGATTTAATGTAATCCATTATTATTGGCACTAATAATTTCTGAATAAAAATAAGTGAAAATTTACAAAGTTACTGAGATCAACATAATCTTCCATGTGTCCAGAAGAAATGAAAAATCCATTCTTTAAAAGAATTATGTACGCCGGGCGGTGGTGGCACATGCCTTTAATCCCAGCACTTGGGAGGCAGAGGCGGGAGATTTCTAAGTTCGAGGCCCGCCTGGTCTACAGAGTGAGTTCCAGGATAGCCCGGTCTCAAAAAAACTAAAAAAAAAAAAAAAAAAAAAAAAAAAAAAAAAAAAAAAAAAAAAAAAAAAAAGAAAAGAAAAAGAAAAGAAAGAATTATGTAGTTGTTTAACATCTGTTTTACTGGGTTGGCCTCCAAGTTGTGAGCCTCTTGTCTCTGTCTCAAGAGTGTTGGGAGCATAGAGCAGGTCAGTGCTCTATGCTCAGCAAACATGTGCTTTGTAATTTTATGATAATATCAAGTTAATAGTTATTTAAGCATGGTTTTAGGAATTGTCAGTCATTTTTATTTCAATAAACATATTTCCATATTAAACATCATTTTATCATGATCACAATAATACATATTGATTCTTAAAACATAGCATTTAAGATAAAATAATCTACATACTGTACTCTATAAATGAGACAGATAGGTGGTTATTGATAACCACCCTCAGGAGTGATTTTTCAAACATAATACAAGAATTTTGTGAGGCGATTAAATAACGTTTAATTACTCTTTATGGCCACTAGATAGCAGTATAAGACTTTGAACTCGAATGTGAACGATACCTTAAATAACTTTTAAATTATGTTTGATAATTGCTTTCACCAAATCTCAACAGAAGGCAAAATCTGGGGCAAAAAGTCAATGGTTTGGTTTAAAATGTTTTTTAACATTGAAATTATTCCACTATGGTTTCTTATTTAACTTTTCTGGAAATTAAACTGTATCCTGGAAGTCAATTTTAAATGGAAAGCTTTTCAATATCTTTATCATTCACCACAAAAAAATATGTAACATTTAATTAGCTTAGAAAAATATTTGAATGATTATTGTCAAATTTTTGAATGCTGTATTTTCAATTCTGTCATTAAACTAGACCAATGAAAATACTTTGTTCATTTAAAAAATGTGTGAGTATGCTGTAGCAAATAAATTTCTAAAATATACATAATTACAAATCAAATACTGTGGTTTAGATCCTTGTTAGGTGAAGGCCACAGTCTCCAAATTCCATAAAATGTATCCAAGCTAATAAAAACAAGAGAAGGTATAGCACTGTCAAAAAACAAAGGTGTTACTAGTGTGGCAGTAGTGATGTTTTGGAAACTATAAAGTAGATGAACTTCAGCAGATGAAATTGTAAACAGTATATTTGTGAAGGAACTATGAGAAATTCAATAAAAACAAAGAATCGGGCTCTGCAGGGAAGCTGGTGGGACTTTTCCTCACAATCAGAGAAAGCAAAGGAAGTGTGATGGGGCTCAGGGTTCCTGAAACTTGTGATGCTCAGCCTGTGCTGAGGGAACAGCCACCTGCAAGGCTGGCATGCTTCTAAGGCTGGCATGCCTATAAGGCTGGCATGCCTATAAGGCTGGCAACGTGCTTTCTGTAGTCAGGGTGTGATGCCCTTCAAAAGGTTCTACTTTGCATATTTGGGCTGCACAGAGGCTTTGGGTGTTTTTTGCAGTGACCAAAAAGTTCTTATGGAATGAAAATATTTTTGTAAAAGACTGTAAAAGTTTCAGAGTTTAACAGACAGCACTTATATTGTACCTGGAGAACTATTCTTTGTGTCAGTTTGCTGCCTAACCATTGGACAATATCTCCAGGCCCTCAAAGGAGCTTCAATTATTTCACTTTGTGAAACAACTGAAGTATTGACAGCTTACCAAGAATTCAATAGAATCTGACTTCTAATCAAATCCTTTTTATATGTTAGGTATTATCCTAAAACCTCTAATTATTCATAAAACAATTGACTCCTATATAACATAATAATACAGATATTACTATTGTCACAATAGGTCAATGATGCAAAGGTAATGATTCAGAATGAGCTACAATCCATATATGCCTATTTCCCAGTCCATGCTTATATTATTTGTGGTAGATACAATCAGGCATCTATGCCCTGATCTCTGGTATCTATGAATGCGCTATATAAGATACATTGAACCTGAGGATGGCTTAAAGTTTCTAACCAGTTGACTGTAAGGTACATAAATGATCCTGGAATATTCAGCAGACCCGATGTTAATCACAGAGGCACGAAAATATGGAGGACACAAGTAAAAGAGCCTGAGCCATGGATGTGAACAGCCTCTAGAAAACAGTAGGTACTAAGGCAGATGTTTCCTCTCAATTTTCCAGACAGAAGCCAGCATGTTAGCTAGTGATCCAGAAGCATCTTAGGATGCTGTAAACTTGGAACCTCAGTGCTATTCAGAGAATATGGTATGTGTTTGAAGCAGATTAGGAAATTCCAACACAATGTTCTTGCTTTAGATAGTCTGGAAGAAGAGACCAGGCAGATATCTAAATCTTCCAAAAGATGGTCGGATTCTCAGGAATGAGCTGAAACACTTAGAGGAATAAATAAGCAACAGACTTGATAAAAGAATATCACAGGTTAGAGTAATGCAGGAGAAAGCTGCTGTTGGCATTTCTTCTTCCCAGTCCCAATTTCTGTAGGCAAGATCTATAAACATTCAAATATTCCTTTGATACAGTAAGAATTCTTTTCTTCATATTTTAAGTGTTTTTAGACACAGTTTCTTGAATCCTAGGGTGGCTTCTAACTTGTTATCTAACTGGAGCTGGGTAAACCCCTAGTCTTCTGCCTTTACTCCCTGAGCACTGGGATTAGAGGACAGTGCCTCAACACCCAGCTAGGATTTTAAAGTATCTATTTTGTATTTGTGTGTAATAAATGTTTCTTAAAAAACAAGACTATCATTATACACTGTTTCAAATCAAGACTTTATGGTATTAAAGATTCTGAAATAATCTTACTATTAAAATAATTTGACAAGTGATCGTGCATCAATTTGGCAATGTTGAGGAAGTCATGATGGGCATAGTGATAGATATGTTACAGTGCAGGCTAGGTTTGTGTCAAATTGACACAAAATGTAGTCACCTGACTGGAGAGAAACTCAATTGAGAAAATGTCTCCATAAGATCAGGCTGTAGAGAAAATGTGTAGGCTATTTTCTTAATTGATGTAGAAGGAACAGCTGACTGGTGTGGTAGTCTTGTCTTCTATAAGATAGCAGGCTGAGTCAGTCATAGACAGCAAGCAAGTAGGCAGGTCTTCTCCATTGACTATGCATCAGCTCCTGGCTCTGGGTTCCTGCCTAGTTTGGGTTCCTGTCTTGACTTTGATGATGAACAGTGATATGGAAGTGTAAGTCAGATTAAATTCTTCCTCTCCAAGTTGATTTTGGTCATCATGTTTCACGACAACAATAGTAACCTGACTAAGATCTGTACTCTCCTCACTGGTGTGACTAAATTCCTGACAGAAAGAACAAAACAAAGGAGAGGTGCAATTATTTGGAACATAGTTTTAGAGGGCTCATTCTGTTGTTGCTTTGCTCCTTGTATTCAGGAAAAAGAAAACAAAACACATTATGGTGTGTATGTATGTGGCTAAGAGAGCTGTCCACTCTTAGGTTATCAGTGTGGAGAAGAAGGTATGCCAGAAGTGGTCAGTACAAGTCATATTTCCAAGGCAAAGCCATCCATAACCATCTGCTACCATTATAACTCCACACAAAATAATGATTCCTTCAGTCAGAATCTGAATGATTTAGTCTCTCTGGAAACTGGTGAACATGAGACATCCTTATAGACCAGAGAGAGTGGGGGGAGGTATTTTATTAATTCTCGAGGCAGGTTTTCAGATCATGTTGTCAATCAAAATTAATCACCATTACTTCCCATTCTGGAGGAAAGAACAGGTTAAGACTTAATGATATGTTTCCATGGAAAGTATCTAACAGAATGATAATTCTGAAAGCTAATGTCTAATGACATTATCTAATGACATTATGTTTCCTATATATTTCTGATTATTTAAAATAACATCATAATGTCTGAATGGAAGTCATATTTCATAGAATCACTTAGTTGATTCTCATTGAGAAAGAAAATTAAAATATCTTAGACTTGGAGTTATATGTTTATATGAAACCATTTTATCCAAAGCTCTAGCCAGGAGCATAATTTTAGGTTATTTTATTTGCCTTATATACAACACATTGTTAGAATGATCCTGCTGTGAGAACAAAGAGAAGATAACAAATGGAGAAAAATTTCGCATTTACCCTGTGCTTTTTCTTCTATATCTGCATTTTAAATATCTGCTAATGCTTTTGTGTGAAAATACAACCAAAGCAAGATTAACAGGTCAGAAACCTGACCTACTTTCTATATCTTTCTGCATTACAGTGCTTGGTACAGTGCTCTCCCTCTCCCTCCCTTCACCCCTCTCTCTGACTCTCTTTCTTTCTCCTTCATCTCTCTCTCTGTCTCTCTCTCTCTGTATCTCTCTCTCTCTCTCTCTCTCTCTCTCTCTCTCTCACACACACCCCACACACACACACACACACAATTAAACTCTATAAGTTTAAGAATTTGAAAATTGTAGAAATATGCAAGGAAAATCTACTGTAGCTACAGCTGTTCCTGGAAGATGAGTAAAAAGCAGTATTTACACAGGTAACTTGAAGACTTCCAAATAATGTTAATAGGAAAAAAAATTATCTAATCCTGTGCTATTGAAAGGAGGATGATTTTCACACAGAAACTCTAATGTCTGGATTTTATTTAGTTATCATCATCTTGTTTTAGAACCTAACCTATTTATTCATTTAATAAATAAAAAGAAAACAGCAGGACACCATCTTCGTATGAATTCATAATGTGGGTTTTATGCTTACTCAAGAATTATCTATAAAATGACTTGCATATAGAACTGTGGTCATACAATAACTGGAAATGTGTGTGCACTATCAGAATCTTGAAAGCAAAGATGGCTCAGTATATATTATATACATATATAATTATATATATATTATATATAACTTTATACACTATATAATAAAGCATTAACATATTAATATATTATATAATTAAAATATAAATATATATATATAAACATGTAATATAGCATATAATATATTTGCTCATATTTTTATGAACTCAAACTCTATTACTTGACTATGTTAAATTGAAAGGAAGGTTTAGAAGTATAGTTTACTGTCTATTCAGGAGGCAAGAACAAATGACTAGTCTTTGCCATAGGCCTAATAGGCTGCTACAACAGAAAACTGATTTTCTCATGTTGAAAATTCTCACCATTCAATTTTTAGCTTAGATATATTATTGCTAATATATCATGAAAGCTATATTAGCATGGGACAAGGCTATTGGAGGAGAGTTAGAAGATAGAAGTCATTAATAAATACACAAAGCCAGTGGCAGCATTTTAGAGAGTAGAGATAAAATGTGAGAGACATTTCTGTTGTAGGAAATGTGCTGCATTGGGTTTGTAGGTGACTAAGTGCTGAGCCAGTACACATAGATTAGGTAATGACAGCATTTATTGAATCAAAGGATTGAAAGGGATCGTGAGGACACAATTAACTGAATAAAGTGTCTGAGTAATCAGGGCTGCACGTGGATCAGAGAAGCACAGTTTGGAAAAGGTAAGCAACGGTACACCTGATGTGGGTAAATGGCTGCAGCAGAGCTCCGGACACTTTCTATACCAGTGGGTCCCACAAACAGGAGAAAGGTCTGGAGTTTCAAAGGCTGGAAGCTTTGGTGATGGCAGGTCCCAATGACAAGGTCCTTGGTTCCAAAAGGGTTTATTTTCATGGTGGATGGAGATGGATCTGGATGTACCCCACTGAAACTCAGGCAGACCTAAGTTAAATAGAGAAGGAGAAAGGGAGAGGTTCTGGGGAAGAATACTTAATTGGCTCTGCCCTCTGGCCTTCATTGGTATGTAAATCTCCTTAGGGCCTGAGGCCTGTAGTCCACCCTCTACCTGTGCACTTTGGGAGGGGCTATAATGGCCTATGTGTCTGAACAATGTAGGTCCATGGAGACTAGACTGTGTGTGTCAGGACCCTGGGTTTTGGGGCGTGGCTGAACACCTGCTGTTTCTCCCTTGGAGTCTCTGGGTTGCAGGCCCATGCCCAGACAAGAACCAAGATACACTTACGCAGTCCCACAACTTGAGTTGAAGTCTCTAGTAAGAGAGTGAAGACAGTAGCAGAACCTCAGTAGAGAGTAGGAGATACATGGGGTGATGGGAGGAGTTATCAGCACAGTCTATAGGTAGGAGCAAAGTAAGACAATATTCTCAGAATTGCCTCTCCTGCTCACGTGGAAGTGGGACCCACCATGTTAGAACAAAGCTTTCTTACTTAATAGAGGACATATGTCACCGAGTCACTGTAGGTGTCATTCCCATGATGAGACACTGCATTATTGTCAGGGAACTTTGAGTGTCTGTGACTGTTGTGTGGCATAGGCCATTTCTCTTCCCATCAATCTCTGCTGGTTAACTTTGCTCCTTTTTTCCAAGTACTGCCTTTCTTTATGTGTTTTCATAATTGTTCTGCTATAATTTCTCTGAAATGAAACAAAAGTGCCTTGTGTAGACTGCTACTTCCACAACATTACTCTTCCCAGTGCAGTGCCTACTGTGTGGTGTTGTAATTCCTCCTACAGAATTCAAAAGGTAATATTGTTTATCAAGTGATTGCTTTGTCCGTGGTTGCACAATTTTAAAACACAATTAAACTTAAAATGAAAACCAGAGCCAAAAGGTTTGAGACAATTCTATCATTTTCTTTATGGTAGAAAGAACAATATATCTGAGAGTTTATAATTGTGCCTTTACTTTAAATTTAATTCCTGTGAGTACAGAGTTAATACAGAAAAAATGAAATGCAATATGTTTTTTTTCCTTGAATTCTGCTATTACAATGACCACTGCTAATGTATCATTTTTGTTCTGACAAGGTTCCCCCAACTTAAAATAGGTTTTTTTTTTTTTTTTTTATTTTTTTTTTAGTCAATGAAATGACACACTAAAAATAACAAATTTAATTACATGGTACTTTAGGAATTTATTATTTGTTCATTTCAAAGATGAATTAATTTTCTGGTTGTGATTTTGTGGGTCTATTAGAGGAATTTGGGCAAATGTAAGGTATAGGATTAGATTTTTCAAAACCTACTTTAATAAGGGTTCTTAACTGCTTTAACCTCCATTCTAGCCCACCACCCACCAGAGGTAGTAGAAAACGTTTATAAGGATCCAAGGGCAGTGAACCTGTTAAGAAACAGTTCTTTGGAACAAATCCAATCTGCACTATCAGGATAACACCAGCTGTGCATTTCCGTAGTGTCAGGATAGCAAACATGAATCATCAGTGTGGCATAGACTGATAGTAGTAGTCAGGCCTCAGCTGAAAGTATGAGTAAGCAGGAGTGACCAGGATCCTCAGGGAAGCCAAGAGGAGCTCTTAGCCCTGCCTTTTCAATGAAGTGAAGATCAAAGATGAGAGACCAATGTTGCAAACATTGTGAAACTAGCTATGCAAGCCCATCACTGTCCACTGAGTCCTATTAATACTTCCTCCAAGCATCACATGTCCTCTCATGTGCTTGCCTTAGCAAACCACCTTGTGAGTTTAGCAAAACTACACACAAGTCTGTATCAGCTGACACAACTCTAGCAATTGGCCATGTCTGTACAAGCAGTAAGAAGCCACCAGAATGCCACAACAAGTTTTTTTTTTTTTTTGATATGTTTCTTTGTATGAATCACAACAGATGATGACCATATGACAAGGCATACCTTTATCATCCAGTATCATCCACAGTCTGTTGGTCCTTCTTAACATCATGTGTCCTTTCACATGTCTGCTTTAGCAAAACGTCTTTCACCTGTGTCCACTTCAGGAAAATATCCTTTGAGATAACTGACTTTCTAAAGAAACCAGAAGTTTCCACTTCATTAAGGTTTCTTCCTTTAAGAAGTTGACAGAAGGAAACTAGAAGTGGCTCTCACTCTAAAATGGTTGGTATCAAATCAAGAACCCAACTTGTAAAGCACAGACTGACCTTACAGATACAGTAAGCAGGAGGAAGGGTAAGGATGGCTGAGTTAGGCAGCAGAGTAATAGTGTCTGGTCCTGCTGTCCAGGGTCTATGGAGCCAGCCATCTGAGGATAGGCCAGAAGGAACAGGTCCAGTAGAAGCAGGTGTGTGTGTGTGTGTGTGTGTGTGTGTGTGTGTGTGTGTGACAGGAGATGGAGCATCTGGAAGTTGCTTCTCTGGAGCTGTTCTGGATGCCTGGACTTGACAAGATGTAGGGAATAAGATTAAGTGCATTTGGGAGAAAGAAAAAATTTTTTCTAAGATGTACATTTGAAACCCAGAGGGATCCCACCCTTTGGAATAGGTAGTAAGTGGGAACTTTAGGCAGGTAGGCCTGCCCACTATAAAAGGATGTTTGCCCTCTCCTCTTCCTCTTGCTCCCTTGATCTCTTGCCTGCAGGTTCTCTCTGCCCCTGCCCCCTTCCCTTCCCCCTCTCTCCACATGGTTATGGCCAGCCTCCACTTCTCTCTTCTCTCTCTTCTCCTCTTTCCCCCATCTTTTCATTTCTCTCCCCACCTTTGCCCTCTACTCGAATAACGCACCCTCCCTCGTGAAACCATCTGGTCTGGTGTTGTCTGTCAAACTGCTGTGCTGAAATCTAACCATGGGTCTGAAACCCGGGATATGAAGACTTTGGGAACCTCGAGACCCATGCAGCCACTGGGTCCAGCTGCTGTGACTGTGCAGGACAGATGCCATGTGGCCCACCACAACCCTGCACCACAGGATAGACGCCATGTGGCCCACCTCCACCACTTCTACTCCACGCAGACTTCATCTGCTGCTACTTGCTGTCACCGACCATGTGAATTTCCACCACTGCTGCAAAACTTCCACCATATGAGCTGTGCTGCTGTGGTCCCCATGTAGTGCTCTGCCACGTGGGCTGGGTAGCCAGACAGACAAAGAACTCATGGTTCCACCTTTCCTGATACCAGACCGCACAAGCTCTTGAACCACACTGTCTATTAATTGGTAAAGAGTTTCCTTTTGGTGAGAGGGACCCTGGATGCCAGTAGCACATGGCCAGCTTTACTTGGGCCAAGTGGTTGGCTTTTCATTGCCCCAGTCCATATGACTGGCCTCTAGCCAACCTACGACTTATGACTTTGGCCCATTGGGTGATTCCCCTCTTGGAAATAGCTCTCCATCCCCCTCCCCAAGCTCTCACAACTGCCAGGAAATCCTGGTACCAGGTGGTTATTTCCTGGCAGACTAGTTTCTGGTGGACTAGCTCTGCAGAAGCCACTAGATATTCTCATGATGACCTGATTATCTAGGCTGAGCCTGATTTTCATTATCAGTTTTTCTCTCGGACGCCAATTGAAAGATTGGTAACAGCCACTTCACACAATAGGCACATTGTCTGTATCCACAGACACCCCACTGGGGATAGAGGGTAATATCCAATATATACAAAGAACCCAAGAAGTTAGACTCCAGAGAATCAAATAACCCTATTAAAAATGGGGTACAGAGCTAAACAAAAAATCTCAACTGAGGAAACTTGAACAGTAGAGAAGCACCTAAAGAAATGTTCAATATCCTTAGTCATCAGGGAAATGCAAATCAAAACAACCCTGAGATTCCACCTCACATCAATTAGAATGGCTAAGATGAAAAACTGAGATGATAGCAGATGTAGGCAAAGATGTGGAGAAAGAGGAACACTCCTCCATTGTTGGTGGGATTGCAAGCTGGTACAACCACTCTAGAAATCAGTCTGGTGGTTCCTCAGAAAATTGGACATAGTACTACCTGAGGACCAAGCTATACAACTCCTGGGCATATACCCAGAAGATTCTCCAACATATAACAAAGACACATGCTCTACTATGTTCATAGCAGCCTAATATATAATAGACAGTAGCTGGACACAGTCAGATATCCTTCAACAGAGGAGTGGATACAAAAATGTGGTACATTTACACAATGGAGTACTACTGAGCTATTAAAAACAATGAATTCATGAAATTCTTAGGCAAATGAATGGAACTAGAAAATATCATTGTGAGTGAGGTAACAAAAGAACACACATGGTGTGCACTCACTCATATGTGAATATTAGCCCAGATGCTGGAATATCTAAGATACAATTCACAGACCCATGAAGCTCAAAGAAGGCAGACCAAAGAATGAGAGCTTTGATACTTCTTAGGAAGGGGAACAGAATACTCAAGGGAGCAAATATGGAGACAAAGTGTGGCATAGAGACTGAAGGACAGGCCATCCAATGACTCCCCACCTGGGGATCCATCTCATATACATTCTTTTATTTGTGATCAGGAAGAAACTAGTTTATTATAGGATGATTAAGGAACCTGTTGATGGTTCAGTAGTTCATTCTTAACAAAATTGTCCAGTTTTAAAACACTTTTATCAGCATTATATGTTGATTTATAAAAGAAAAAAAAACGTTAGCAAATAAAATGCCAGAAATGAATACAAGATACTTGTATTTGTATAAGATACAAGAAATAGAAAAATTTGGTTTTTAGCTGTGGAGTACTGTCACTTGTGACAAATGAAATGTTCCCATCATGAAGTTTGGTTATACAGAAATGTGTTTAGCAGCACATCTGTGGCTTTCCATTTTCCAAATACAATTATAAAATTATCAATTTAGATTTCAGTTCACTGATCACTATTTGTATTCAAAAATCATATAAGGTCTCATTTTATAGAAAAAACATAATTTTCCTGAATAGAATATATTAAATATTCTATTTAGTATACCTTTGTTTTAGAAATGAAACTCTTGCTTTTGGCTGGGGCAGACACCTAGCTGGTCTGATTCTGTGGAGACACCATATCCTGAGCCATCCTAGAGGAGCCATTGCACTCAGATCAGTGGGTAAGAACTCTCTCACCACTACTTCATGCCCAGAGTTACAACTGGGAGCCAGGGCCGCTCAAGGACCATCAGCCACCAAAACCTCCACCCTCCGGAATACCACTATCCTTCCCCATGCGCCTGGTCCTTTTGGCTGGGGCAGACAGCTAGCTGGTCTGTTCCTGTGGAGACACCTTATCCTGAACTATCCTATTGGAGCCACTGCACACAGAGCAGCGGACACTGTACCCTGAGCCATTCTGAGAGGAGTCACTCCACTCAGACCAGTGAACACCTAGCTGGTCTGCTCCTATGAAGACACCATACCTGAACCATCCTAGAGAAACCATTGGACTCAGAGCAACAGGATTTCAGAATCACAGAGGCAGCCTGAGCCCCAGGAGTTCTTCCACCTGGGAGCTTAGGATTACAGGATCACAGACACATCAGGACTCTGAGGAGTTCTGACACAAGCAAGATAACTGGAAAGACAGACTCCAGTTAGACACAGTGAGCACAGGTAACAGTAGAGTTAATCAGTTGGCAAAAGGCCAGCACAAGAACACAAGCAACAGAAACCAAAGTTATTTGGCATCATCAGAACCAGTTCTCCCACCATAACTAGCCTGGATACCCTATGACACCAGAAAAGCAGGATTCAGAATTAAAATCACTTCTTATGATGATGATAGAGGATTTTAAGAAGGACATAAGTAATTCCCTTAAAGAAGTACAGGAGAGCACAGGTAAACAGGTAGAGGCCCATAAAGATCCCTTAAAGAATTTCAAGAAAACACAACCAAACAGGTGAAGAAATTTAAAAAAAAAAAAAAACCAACAAAACATCCAGGATCTAAAAATGGAAATAGAAACAATAAAGAAATCTCAAAGGGAGACTACCTGGAGATAGAAAACCTAGGAAAGAGATCAGGAGTCATAGATGTAAGCATCACCAACAGAATACAAGAGATAGAAGAGGGAATCTCATGTGCAGAAGATACTATGGAAAACAATGACACAACTGTCAAAGAAAATGCAAAATGCAAAAAGCTCCTAACCCCAAACATCCAGGAAATCCAGGAAACAATGAGAAGACCAAACATAAGGATAATAGGTATAGATTAGAGTGAAGATTCCCAAATTAAAGGGCTAGTAAATATGTTCAACAAAATTATAGAGGAAAATTTCCCTAACCTAAAGAAAGAGATGCCCATGAACATACAAGAAGCCTACAGAAGGCCAAATAGACTAGACGAGAAAAGAAACTCCTCCTGTCACATAATAATCAAATCACCAAATGCACAAAACAAAGAAAAAATACTAAAAGCAGTAAAGGAAAAAGGTCAAGTAACATATAAAGGCAGACCTATAAGGATTACACCAGACTTCTCACTAGAGTGTATAAAAGCCAGAAGCTCCTGGTCTGATTTCATACAGACCCTAAGGGAACACAAATGCCAGCCCAGACCACTATACAACAGAAAAACTCTAAATCAATATAGATGGAGAAACCAAGATATTCCATGACAAAAGCAAATTTGCACAATATCTTCCTACTTCACTCAAATATGCAGCACTTTAAAGGATAATTAGCCGGGCGGTGGTGGCGCACGCCTTTAATCCCAGCACTTGGGAGGCAGAGACAGGGGATCTCTGAGTTCGAGGCCAGCCTGGTCTACAGAGTGAGTCCAGGCCAGCCCGGGCTACACAGAGAAACCTGTCTCGAAAAACAAAAAAAAAAAAAAAAAAAAAAAAAAAATAAAGGATATTGATGGAAAATGCCAACACAATGAAGGAAACTACAACCTAGAAAAAGCAAGGAAGTAATCTTCCAACAACCCCAAAAGAAGATAACTACACAAACATAATTCAACTTCTTATAACAAAATAACAGGAAGCCACAGTCATTGTTCCTTAATATCTCTTAATATCAATGGAATCAATTCTCCATAAAAAGATATAGACTATCAGATTGGATAGACAAACAGGACCCAGAAGTTTTCTGCATACAGGAAACGAACCTCAGTGACAAAGACAGACACTACTTTAGAATAAAAGGATGGAAAACAATTTTCCAAGCTAATGGTCCCAAGAAACAAGGTGAAGTAGCCATTCTAATATCAAATAAAATCGACTTTCAACCAAAAGTAATCAAAACAGATAAGGAAGTATACTTCATACTCATCAAAGGAAAAATCTACCAAGATGAACTCTCAATTCTCAACATCTATGCTCCAAATGCAAGGGCATTCACATTCATAAAAGAAACTTTACTAAAGCTCAAAAATCACATTGCACCTCACACAATAATAGTGGGGGATTTCAACACCCACTCTCAGCAATAGACAGATCATGTAAACACAAACAAAACAGAGACACTTTGAAATTAATAGAAATTATGAACCAAATGGATTTAACAGATATCTATAGAACATTTCATCCTAAAACAAAAGAAAATACTTTTTTCTCAGCACCTCATGGTATTTTCTCCAAAACAGGTCATATAATTGGTCACAAAACAGTCCTCAACAGATACAAAAAGATTGAAATAATCCCTTGCATCCTATCAGATCACCATGGACTAAAGCTTGTTTTTAATAATGACAAAACCAATGGAAAACCCACATGCATGTGGAAATTGATCAATGCTCTACTCAATGATGACTTGGTCAAGGAAGAAATAAAGAAAAAAATTAAAGACTTTTTAGAATTTAATGAAAATGGGAACACATCATACCAAAACTTTTGGGACTCCATGAAAGCAGTGTTAAGAGGAAAACTTAGCTCTAAGTGCCTATAAAAATAACCTGGAGACAGCAAACATTAACAACTTGACAGCACACCTGAAAGTTCTAGAACAAAAAGAAGCAAATACACCCAGAGGAGTAGAAGGCAGGAAATAATCAATCTCAGGGCTCAAATCAACCAAGTAGAAACAGAAAAATCTACACAAAATATCAACAGATCCATGAGTTGGTTCTTTGGAAAAAAAAAAAAAAAAACCAACAAGATAGATAAACCCTTAGCCACATTAACCAGAAGGTGCAGAGACTGTATCCAAATTAATAAAATTGGAACTGAAAAGGGAGACATAACAACAGAAACTGAGGAAATTAAAAAAAATCATCGGCTCCTATTACAAAGGCTTATACTCAATAAAACTGGAAAATCTGGATGAGATGGACAATTTTCTGACAGATACCAGGTACTAAAGTTAAATCAGGAGCAAATAAACCATCTAAACAGTCCCATAACCCCTAAAGAAATAGCAGCAGTCATTAAAAGTCTCCCCACCAAAAAAAGCCAGGACCAGATGGTTTTAGTGCAGAATTCTATCAGACCTTCAAGGAAGACCTAATACCAATTCTCTTCAAACTATTCCACAAAATAGAAACAGAAGGAACACTACTCAATCCATTCTATGAATCTATAATCACACTCATACCTAAACCTCACAAAGACCCAACAAAGAAAGAGAACTTCAGACCAATCTCTCTTATGAATATTGATGCAAAAATACTCAATAAAATTCTAGCAAACCGAATCCAAGAACACATCAAAATAATCATCCATCATGATCAAGTGGGCTTTATCCCAGGAATGCAGGGATGGTTCAATAATTGGAAATCCATCAATGTAATCCACTATATAAACAAACTCAAAGAAAAAAAATACATGATTATCTCACTAGATGCTGAGAAAGCATTTGACAAAATTCAACATCCCTTCATGGTAAAAGTCTTGGAAAGATCAGGAATTCAAGGCCCATACCTAAACATAGTAAAAGCATTATACAGCAAACCAGTAGCCAACATCAAATTAAATGGAGAGAAACTTGAAACAATACCACTGAAATCAGGGACTATATAAGGTTGCCCACTCTCTCCCTATCTATTCAATACAGTACTCGAAGTCCTAGCCAGAAGCATTAGACAACAAAAGAAGTCAAAGGGATACAAATAGGAAAGGAAGAAGTTAAAATATTACTATTTGTAGATAATATGACAGTATACTTAAGTGACCCCAAAACTTCCATCAGAGAGCTCCTAAACCTGATTTAAAAAGCTTCAGCAAAGTGACTGGTTATAAAATCAACGAAAACAAATCAGTAGGCTTCCCCTACTTGAAGTATAAACAGGCTGAAAATGAAATTAGGGAAATGACACCCTTTACAATAGTCACAAATAATATAAAATATCTTGGTGTGAATCTAACCAAGCAAGTGAAAGATCTGTATGACAAGAACTTTCAAGTCTCTGAAAAATAAATAGAAGCAGATCTCAGAAGATGGAAAGATCTCCCATGCTCATGGATTGGCAGGATTAATATAGTAAAAATGACCATCTTGCCAAAAGCAATCTACAGATTCAATGCAACTCCATCCAAATCCCAATTCAATTCTTCACAGAGTTAGAATGAGAAATTCTCAAATTTATTTGGAATAACAAAAAACCCAGGATAGCAAAAACTATTCTAAACAAAAAAGAACTTCTGGGGGAACCATCCCTGACCTCACATTGTACTACAGAGCAATAGTGATAAAACTACATTTTATTGGTACAGAGACAGGCAGAAAGATCAATGGAATAGAATTGAAGACCCAGAAATGAACCCACACACCTACGGTTACTTAACATTTGACAAAGGTGCTAAAACTCTCCAGTGTGAAAAGGAAAGCATTTTCAACAATTGGTACTGGTTCAACTGGAGGACAACATGTAGACGAATGCAAATCGATCCATTCTCATCTACTTGTACAAAGCTCAAGTCCAAGTGGATAAAGGACCTCCACATAAAACCAGATACACTGAAACAAATAGAAGAGCAGGTAGGGAAGAACCCCGAATACTTGGGCACAGGAGAAAAGTTCCTGAACAGAACATCAATGGCTTATGCTCTAAGATCAAGAATTGACAAATGGAACCTCATAAAATGCTAAGTTTTGGTAAGGCAAAGGACACTGTCAATAGGACAAAATGGCAACCAACAGATTGGAAAAGATCTTTACAAAACCTACATCTGATAGAGGGCTAATATCCAAAATATATAAAGAATGAAAGAAGTTAGATTCCAGGCAACCAAATAACCCTATTAAAAATGGGTACAGAGCTAAACAAAGAATTTTCAACTGAGGAAACATGAATGTCTGAGAAGCACCTAACGAAATGTTCAATATCCTTAGTCATCAGGGAAATGCAAATCAAAACAACCCTGAGATTCCACTCATATCAGTTAGAATGGCTAAGATGAAAAACTCAGATGATAGCAGATGCTGGCAAAGATGTGGAGAAAGAGGAACACTCCTCTATTGTTGGTGGGATTGCAAGTTGGTACAACCACTCTAGAAATCAATCTAGTGGTTCCTCAGAAAATTGAACATTGTACTACCTGAGGACCAAGCTATATCACTCCTGGCATATACCTAGAAGATGCTCTAACATATAACAAGGACATATGCTCTACTATGTTCATAGCAGCTTTATTTATAATAGCCAGAACTGGAAAGAGCCCAGATGTCCTTCAGTAGAGGAATTGATACAAAAAATGTGGTACATTTACACAATGGAGTATTACTCAGCTTTTAAAAACAGTGAATTCGAGAAATTCTTAGGTAAATGGATGGAACTAGGAAATATCATCCTGACTGAGGTAACTCAATCACAAAAAACACATGGTATTCACTCACTGATCATTGGATATTAGCCCAGAAGCTTGAAATACCCAAGATTCTACTCACAGACCACATGAAGCTCAAGAAGGAAGACCAAGTTGGGGTGCTTTGGTCCTTCTTTAGAAGGAGTAACAAAATACTCATGGGAGCAAATATAGAGACAAAGTGTGGGACAGAAACTGAAGAAGGGGCCAATCAGGAGACCATTTACCTGGGTATCCATCCATATGCAATCACCAAAGGTAGTCACTGATGTTAATGTCAGGAAGTGCATGCTTGACAGGAGCCTGATATAGCTGTGTCTTTAGAGGTCTTCCAGAGCTTGACATATTCAGAGGCAGATGCTCACAGCTAACCATTGAACTGATCAGGGTTCCCAATGAGGAGTTAGATTGAAGATTGAAAGGGCTGAAAGAGCTAGCGGCCCCATGAGTAGAGCAATAATACAACCAACAAGAGCTCCCAGGGTCTAAACCACCAGCCTGGGAGCACTTAGGGAGGGACCCATGGCTCTAGCTGTATATGTAAGGGAGGATGTCCCTGTTGGGCATAGATGGGAGAGGAGATCTTGGTCCCATGAAGGTTGGACACCTGTGTGGTGGAATTCATAGGTGAGGAGGTGGGAATGAGGGGGTAGGTGGGGCACATCCTCATAGAAGCAAGAGGAGGGAGAATGGAAAGGGGGTTTCTGGGTGGGGGGAGGGGGAATGGTGTAAGGGGATAACATCTGAAATATAAATACAATACCCAATAAAATAAATAAATAAATAAAAAGAAGGAAAGGAGGAGGAAGAGAAGGAGGAGGAGCGAAGAAGGTAGGAGGAGGAAGAGGAGAGGAGGAGGAGGAGGAGGAGGAGGAGGAAGAAGAAGAAGAAAGAAGAAGAAGAAGAAGAAGAAGAAGAAGAAGAAGAGAAGTTCCACTTTTCCACTTTTTGGTGGAACTTGCCACTTTTTGGTGGTGATAGTTATGTTTGAATTTTGCATAGCAGAGACTACATAAAAAATTACAATTTAAATATGATTCCAAATGTAAAAAAAAAAAAAGAAAAAGAATAGAACGCTTATGTCCAAAAGTCCAATACAATTTGTTTGCTATTTAATATTCACATAGTGTCATTCAGCAGAAGCATGAAGTACTGTTGTTTCTCAGAATACTTAATTTTATAAAAGTGGGTTGGTTTGTCTTTGTGTTTGTTTGTTTCTCCTTCTGGGATAAACTTTTTCTGTTTCTTTTTTTGTCATTAAATAAACAATTATCAGAACCCACTGACTAAAAGTCATTCATGGAGAAATGTATAGTTGTTCTGGTATGAGTGAATAATATTGTTTTTGTTTCTAGTGTATCTGATTACAACAAATATATATTTTATTGAGTCATTTAACCAGGCAAACCATTTAATTGACATTTCTATAGATATTTTCTTATTTAATCCTGATGAATGTTTTGTAAGAATATCTGATCTCCACAACTGGAAATAAAACAAGGTCTCTAGAGTGAGCAGTTTGTCCTGGGTAATGTGATAAGGCACATTCTCACTTCTGTGTGGCTCCAAGCCATGGGAACATAGAGGATTGTATCTCATTCCAAGGTTCCACTAATGCAATAGACAAGTTATATGTTGCTTGTCTCTATGAATAAGCATAAGCAGAACATACTGAAATGAAATTGTCTTATTATACTTTGAAATAATTCCCATTATTCTGTATAAATGAGATATATACCAAATCTCCAAAAATTACTTCCATTACTGAGATTGTTTCATAAGGAAACTCAGAGTTGTATTATATTATCATAGCAACATATATGCGATATAGGACAAAATTTAGGGCTTGAGAATTGAAAACTATTTAAATATCCCCCAAATTATCCTTTTTTCTTGTAAACAATTTAGAGTATTGTGAATTATGAGCAAATGCTAGAAATTTTAGGTGATTTCTAGTGAAAGAAGATAGATTTAGGTGCTATGACTAGTCTAAAAGAACAGATTCAGTTTCTATTGACCCATCTGTATTGCTTGTTTGGGGAAATAGAAAGACAGAAGCCAGAGTATCATGGTTAAAATAATCCTTGTTAGAGTAGAGTCTGTCCCTCCAGAGGGGCATTCTGAGAACAGTCATTATTACCTACTGTCTACATTGTGACAGTGATCACCATTCCTGTGTATAGATCATGACAAATGGAAAAGGAATCCTGTCACAGAGTTTCTAAAGGGTTAGGAATGTGCATCTGTAGCACTACTCCACCGACCAGCTTATGACTGGCTTAGCTGTGAAGCCCTGGGGAGAATTGATGACTTTCCCTGTGAGGCTAACAAAATATACTTTAAAACTTAACAAAAACAGTATGAATAACACTGGGAATGAAAGTCTCAAGTCTCGACAACAAAGCCAACAAAGTCCTGTGTTTTTGGTGGCATTTCATTACTAGTCATTGGTATAAATTTTGAAGGGAGTTTGCACTTATAATCAGTTTTCTGGGATACATATTCCGGGATAAATATTCACTGAAATCACAGGAAATTGTCTATGGTAGACTTTGTATTGGCTAATAAAATTAAGTAATTTCTTCAATGAAGCTAATCACTGGTTGTTCCAGTATGTCTGGACAAATAGAACATCTGTCTGCAGATTAACTGTACCTGAAGATGGCTTGTGACTGCCAGTGTATCAGCAGACCAATGGTAAATTACACTTCTCTTTGGGAATTTACAGAGTAAGCTACATATAATTAGAAATTTCTCTCAGTAACTACAGTTGCACACAACACCTCAGCCATTAAAGGAAAATGTTTTTCAGAATTGCCTGCTTCAATTATTTGCACGTCATGACAAGCTAAAAAGTAGTTGCTTATATTACACATCATCTTCTAAAATGGACTTGCAGCTGAACTTAAAGAGAGACTGTTTGTCACTGGCTTCCTCTGTTGATTTTATGTTGAAGGGTTTGGATGGTTTGTTTTTTAGCTTGCTCAGATCATGAGGTGGCTAGACTTGGCCTGAAAATTTTCTTAGATGGATTATCTGTGGGAGGGTGATGGGCCAAATACCAACACTCTTGTTCAGCTTGTGGTAATTTTTATCATATGTACTATCTCAAAAAGAATGTTTTAAATTGTTAATTGTATGAACATAAAAATATAGTGGATAAGAGCTTAAAATTTTATGTACTTATGAATCCTCTTGGAGTTTAGATAAAATGCAGATCAGTTCCAAAGATGAGGCTTGCCAGTCTGAATTTCTAGCATCTGTCTAAAAATACCAAGGCTGTCAGTTTGTGAGTCAGATTGAGTGAAAAGACTGTAGATATTCCGAATTTCACTAAGGAAATAAATTCTCACTAGAGAATTCTTCAACCAATCCATGCCCTGCATGGCATAAAGGTGGACAAGTGTTTAATATTAGTATTAGTTTATTATTAATAAAAAATTGGGTTCTACACTAAGACATAGAAAACCAGCACATCCTGCTCTTGTTGCCATAAAGCATGTGAATAATGTAGTTGAAGAAACAGAGTGATTCTAAACAGCTACTTATGCATTTCTTTGGAAGGAGAATTTAGACTCCTAAACACACAGGGAACACAGGAAGACTACTCTGAGAAACTGGGCTCTAGTGAAGTTCCTCAGTAAAAGCAGCTATTACTCTGTAGAATAAAGAGAGCAGACAGCCCAGTAATTGAAAACTAGGTTTGGAACCTGGTCCGACAAGATAGAATATCTAAGGAAGAGAATGGTAGAGAGGATGGGCTAGGAAGATGGAAGATATATTAGGAATGATTCTGTAAACATAGAATATAAAGGCCAGAGCAGAAGACATAATTTACAGACTGTAATCATATAAGCATCCTAAGTGCCTGGAGCAGGACAGCACATTAAGTATGTAGAGTGGACATAGGAGGGCCTAGGACTAAGTTCTCATAAAATAAACAACTAAAATTCTGGGTAAAGGCAGAAGACTCATTATAGAAATAGCCAAAATACTGTGTACTTTCATGGCAATCAAGAAAAGAAAATAAGTCTAGCCAAACAGCCTTGAATGAATATAGATCAATAGTGAAATAAGAGATTATATATATATCCTGTCTTGCTTCATTCATTGAGTCATGCTTTCTTATATCTTAAAAAAAAATTAAGGGCTTGTCAGGATGACTAAAATATCTGAGCCTACTTCCCTGTTCTAGTCCAAGGTTATTTTTATGTCTGAAGCCTACTTCTTTGTTCTAGCCTAATATTTAGGTTCCTGCCTGAGATTACTTCTTTGTTCTAGCCTTATGTTAGATTCATGCCTGAAGCTTACTTCCTTGTCCTTGGCCAATATCATATTCCTGTCAAGCATCCCATTTCCTTGTCCTTGGCCCATGTCAGATTCTTGCCCAGCAGCCCAAAGGCTCTCCACCTACCCCCTTTTTTGTTTCAATAACAAGACTGAGCCTGTCTTAGGCCATTCTGACAAGAATGGCTTCCTTACCCATCATGCGATATGCATTATCAAAAGCAATGAATTTCTGTCTTAGGTTGGTAAAGCTCTGTGCAGAATCTTATCCATCCTTGGCTTGCCAGCCTGTTAATTTAATAACTCTGTCTCGGGGTCCATTTTCAGGTTCAAGCCATGTACTTTGGTTGCCAACATGTTGATGTTCTTAAAGAAAAGCTTTAACATGATAGGCAGGAATAAAATTATTCCTGGGCCAAAAAGGGCTAGCATGATCAAGCTATATATGCCATTTTTGAAGCTTGACCAAAATAGTAATACTGACTTCAGGCAATGGGTAATTTTATCCCCAGTATCTACTGCATCAACACTCAGCAGAGCATCATTCTTGAGATTCATAAGCCCCCTATGTATCATTAAAAGTTCCAGGGAGATGTTAGAATTATGCAAAATACACTGCAAGTGTCATTAAACTTCTTCCTAATTATAATGACTACCACTGTAAATTTTAGAACTAACATGAATCCAATGGTATTTGGCATGACACTCAAGATGGCTCCTTACCCTTAAATTCTGAACCTCCTTCCAGTAATTTGAATAAGATAAAAAGCATCAATCTGTTCTTCCAAATGCCTATCTAAATCCTCTTGTATATTAAACACATTAGTAACATTTTGTGCTAAATGATTAACAAAAGTAGCTATCTTAACTTCTTGTGTCACAGCAATTGCAGAAACAGTAGTGCTAGCAATTAATGCAATTAAAGCTGTTATACCAGCAACAATCAAGCCTACTACACTCTTGCTTCTGCTTAAAGCCTGCCTCATTTCTTCCAGTACTTGCAAGCTCTTTTTAGAATGCCAAGGTTCTGTGATACTCAGGGCACTAAAACAAAAGCTGGTTGATAGACCTCCATAACTGACATACTGGATTTCAAAACACAAACACAATTAGAAAGTGTACAATCAATGCAACTTAGATTAAATACTGTAGAAGAAACGAAAGTATTTTTAACTTGAAAATTAAAAAAGCCTTAACACATGTGCTAATGCCTGTTTGAAATTCAGATCCTGCCCCAACTTTATCTCTTCCTAATAACACAGAAGTGTTCAAGTAATTGGGTTTAATACCTTGCTTTTTCTTTGACTATTTGTGTTTATTATCTTGCCTGTTCTTTGACTATTTACATCTATTGTGTTGCTAGACCCTCAACCAAGAACTGACCTTAATACATGCACATAATTAAAATGGTATAAAAGGATAAAGGAAGAGGGGGATGTGATAGGGGGTTCTAGGGATGGGAAATGGGGAAAGGGGATGACATCTGTATTGTAAATAAATAAAATATCCAATAAAAAATTAAAAAAAAATTCTTTCTTCTTAGGACAACTTACTTCTTGCAGGAAGGTAATCTTTTCAATTCAGCATATTATTTGTTTTACAGCTGTAGATTCTATGGGAAAATATTGACATTTGGCACACTAATCATGATTTTTTGATTTAGAGTCAAAACAACACAAAATGAAACTTATTTGAGCCTGGAGCCTGGTCCTTTTGGCTGGGGCAGACATTTAGCTGGTCTGCTCCTGTGGAAACACCTGATCCTGAGACATCCTAGAGGACCTACTGCATTCAGAGCAGAGGGTAAGACACCTTGCCCACTACCCCACACCTCAGAGTAACAACTGGGAGCCAGGGAGTTAAGGAAGCAGCAGGCACCCAAACCCTGCCCCTCCAGAATACAACCTCCCTTTTGCCCAGAGCCTGGTCCTTGTGGATGGGGTAGACACTGAGCTGTCCTGCTCCTGTGGAGACACCTGATACTGAACCATCCTAGAGGAGCCACTGTACTCAGAGCAGAGGACTGGTCCTTCTGGCTTGGGAAGACATCGAGCTGGACTGCTTCTGTGGAGACACCATACCATGAGCCATTCTAGAGGAGCTACTGCACTGAGAGCAGTGAGCACATAGCTGGTCTGTTCCAGTGGAGACACCTTATCCTGAACCATCCTAGAGGAGCTGCTGCACTCAGGGCAGCAGTATTTCAGGATCCCCGAGGTGGCCTGAGCCCCAGGAGTTCTTCCACCCAGGAGCTTAGGATCACAGGAACACAGAGACATCTGGAATCTGAGGAGTTCTGACACAAGCAAGATAACTGGAAAGACAGACTCCAGTCAGACACAGTGAGCACAGGTAACACTAGAGTCAACCAGATGGTGAAAGGCAAGCTCAAAAACACAATCAAAAGAAATGAAAGTTACCTGACACCATCAGAACCCAGTTCTCCCACCATAGCAAGCCCTGGACACCCCATCACACAGGAAAAACAGGATTCAGAATTAAAATCACTTTTCATGATGATGATAGAGGATTTTAAGAAGGACATAAGTAACTCCCTTAAAGAAACAGAGGAGAATACAGGTAAACAGGTAGAATCCCTTAAAGAGGAAACACAAAAAATCCTTTAAAGAATTACAAGAGAACACAGGTAAACAGGTAGAAGCCCTTAAAGAGAAAACAAAAAAAACCCTTAAAGAATTGCAAGAAAACACAAAACAAACAGGTGAAGGAATTGAACAAAACCGTCCAGGATCTAAAAATGGAAATAGAAACAATAAAGAAATCTCAAAGGGAGACTACTCTGGAGATAGAAAATGTAGGAAAGAGATCAGGAGTCACAGATGCAAGCATCACGAACAGAATACAAGAGATAGAAGAGAGAATCTCATGTGCAGATAATACCATAGAAATCATTGACACAACCTTCAAAGAAAATGCAAAATGCAAAAAGCTTCAAACCCAGAACATCCAGGAAATCCAAGACACAATGAGAAGACCAAACATAAGGAAAATAGGTATAGATTAGAGTGAAGATTCCCAATTTAAAGGGCCAGTAAATATCTTCAACAAAATTATAGAGGAAAATTTCCCTAACCTAAAGAATGAGATGCCCATAAACATACAAGAAGCTTACAGAACACCAAACTGACTAGACCAGAAAAGAAATACCTCCCGTCACATAATAATCAAAACATCAAATGTACAAAACAAAGAAAAAATACTAAACACACTAAGGGAAAACATATAAAGGCAGACCTATAAGAATTACACCAGACTTTTCACCAGAGACTATAAAAGCCAGAAGATCCTGGTCTGATATCATACAGACCCTAAGGGAACACAAATGCCAGCCCAGACTTCTATACCCAGCAAAATTCTCAATCACTACAGATGGAGAAACCAAGATATTCCATGACAAAACCAAACTTGCACAATATTTTCCCACAAACCCAGCACTTCAAAGGATAATTGATGGAAAATGCCAACACAAAGAAGGAAACTACAACCTAGAAAAAGCATGGAAGTAATCTTCCAAGAACCCCAAAAGAAGATAGCTACACAAACATAATTCCACCTATAATAACAAAAATAATAGGAAGTAACAATCATTTTTCCTTAATATTTCTTAACATCAATGGACTCAATTCTCCAATAAAAAGACTTAGACTATCAGACTGGAAACTAAACAGGACCCAGAATTTTGCTGCATACAAGAAACACACCTCAGTGACAAAGACAGACACTACCTCAGAGTAAAAGACTGGAAAACAATTTTCCAAGCAAATGGTCCAAGAAACAAGATGGAGTAGCCATTCTAATATCAAATAAAATCGACTTTCAACCAAAAGTAATCAAAAGAGATAAGGAAGTATCTTCATACTCATCAAAGGAAAAATCTACCAAGATGAACTTTCAGTTCTGGACATCTATGCTCCAAATGCAAGAGCACCCACATACATAAAAGAAACTTTACTAAAGCTCAAAAATCACATTGCACCTCACACAGTAGTAGTGGGGATTTCAACAGCCCACTCTCAGCAATGGACAGATCATGGAAACAGAAACTAAACAAAGACACATTGAAATTAACAGAAGTTATGAACCAAATGGATTTAACAGATATCTATAGAACATTTCATCCTTAAGCAAAAGAATATAACTTTTTTTCAGCACCTCATGGTACCTTCTCCAAAATAGACCATAAAATTGGTCACAAAACAGTCCTCAACAGATACAAAAAGATTGAAATAATCCCTTGCATCCTATCAGATCACCATGGACTAAGGCTGGTCTTTAATAATGACAAAACCAGTAGAAAACCCACATGCATGTGGAAATTTACCAATGCTCTACTCAATGATGACTTAGACAAGGAAGACATAAGGAAAGAAATTAAAGACTTCTTAGAATTTCACGAAAATGAGGAAAAATCATACCAGAACTTGTGGGACTCTATGAAAGCAGTGCTAAGAGGAAAACTCATAGCTCTAAGTGCCTACAAAAAGAAATTGGAGAGAGCACACATTAACAACTTCACAGCACACCTGAAAGCTCTAGAACAAAAAGAAGCAAATACACCCAAGAGGAGTAGGCATCAGGAAATAATCAAATTCAGGGCTGAAATCAACCGTGCAGAAACAGAAAGAACTATACAAAATATCAACAAAACCAGCAGTTGGTTCTTTGAGAAATCAACAAGATACATAAACCCTTAGCCAGATTAACCAAAGGGCACAGAGACAGTGTCCAAATTAATAAAATCAGATCTGAAAAGGGAGACATAACAACAGAAACTGAGGAAATTCAAAAAAATCATCAGATCCTACTACAAAGGCCTATATTCAACAAAACTGGAAAATCTGGATGAAATGGACAATTTTCTAGACAGATACCAGGTACCAAAGTTAAATGAGGAGCAAATAAACCATCTAAACAGTCCCATAACCCCTAAAGAAATAGCAGCAGTCATTAAAAGTCTCCCCACCAAAAAAAGCCCAGGACCAGATGGTTTTAGTGCAGAATACTATCCGACCTTCAAGGAAGACCTAATACCAATTCTCTTCAAATTATTCCACAAAATAGAAACAGAAGGAACACTACCCAATTCGTTCTATGAAGCTACAATCACACTCACACCTAAACCTCACAAAGACCCCACAAAGAATGAGAACTTCAGACCAATCTCTCTTATGAATATTGATGCAAAAATACTCAATAAAATTCTAGCAAACCGAATCCAAGAACACATCAAAACAATCATCCATCATGATCAAGTGGGTTTTATCCAGGAATGCAGGAATGGTTCAATATTCGGAAATCCATCAATGTAATCCACTATATAAAAAAACTCAAAGGAAAAAAAAATACATGATCATCTCACTAGATGCTGAGAAAGCATTTGACAAAATTCAACATCCCTTCATGGTAAAAGTCTTGGAAAGGTCAGAAATTCAAGGCCCATACCTAAACATAATAAAAGCAATATGCAGCAAACCAGTAGCCAACATCAAACTAAATGGAGAGAAACTTGGAGCAATCCCACTAAGATCAGGGACTAGACAAGGCTGCCCCTCTCTCCCTATCCCTACCTATTCAATATAGTACTGGAAGTCCTAGCCAGAGCAATTAGACAAAAAAAAAAAAAAAAAAAAAGAAAAAAAAAAGAGAAAAAGTCAAAGGAATACAGATAGGAAAGGAAGAAGTCAAAATATTACTGTATGCAGATGATATTGTAGTAGATTTAAGTGACCCCAGAACTTCCACCATAGAACTTCTAAACCTGATAAACAACTTCAGCAAGGTGACTGGTTATAAAATCATCTCAAACAAATCAGTAGCCTTCCTCTATGTGAAAGATAAACAGGCTGAAGAAGAAATTAGGGAAATGACACCCATCACAATAATCATAAATAATATAAAATACTTTGGGGTGAATCTAACCAAGCAAGTGAAAGATCTGTATGACAAGAATTTCAAGTCTCTGAAGAAAGAAATTGAAGATCTCAGGAAATGGAAAGAGCTCCCATGCTCATGGATCAGCAGGATTAATATAGTAAACATGGCCATCTTGCCAAAAGCAATCTACAGATTCAATGCAATCCCCATTAAAATACCAACTCAATTCTTTACAGAGCTAGAAAGAGAAATTCTCAAATTTATTTGGAATAACAAAAAACCTAGGATAGCGAAAACCATGTTCAACAATAAAAGAACTTCTGGAGGAATCCCCATCCCTGACCTCAAGCTGTACTACATAGCAATAGTGATAAAAACTGCCTGGTATTGGTACAGAGACAGGCAGGAAGATCAGTGGACTAGAGTTGAAGACCCAGAAATGAACCCACACACATATGGTCATTTGATCTTTGACAAAGGAGCTAAAACCATCCAGTGGAACAAGGACAGCATTTTTAACAAATGGTGCTGGTTCAACTGGAGGACAACACTCAGCAGAATGCAAATCGATCCATTCTTATCTCCTTGTACAAAGCTCAAGTCCAAGTGGATAAAGGACCTTCACATAAAACCAGACACACTGAAACTAATAGAAGAGAAGTTGGGGAAGACCCTAGGATTCCTAGGCACAGAGGAAAAGTTCCTGAACAGAACAGCAATGGTTTATGCTCTAAGATCAAGAATTGACAAATGGGACTTCATAAAATTGCAAAGTTTCTGTAAGGCAAAGGACATTGTCAATAGGACAAAATGGCAACCAACATATTGGGAAAAGATCCTTACCAATCCCACATCAGATAGAGGACTAATATCCAATATATACAAAGAACTCAAGAAATTAGACTCTAGACAACCAAATAACCCTATTAAAAATGGGATATCGAGCTAAACAAAGAATTCTCAACAGAGGAAATATGAATGTCTGAGAAGCACCTAAAGAAATGTTCAGCATCCTTAGTCATCAGGGAAATTCGAATCAAAACAGCTCTGAGATTCCACCTCACACCTGTCAGACTGGCTAAGATCAAAAACTCAGGTGATAATAGATGCTGGCAAGGATGTGGAGAAAGAGGAACACTCCTCCATTGTTGGTGGGATTGCAAGATGGTGCAACCACTCTGGAAAACAGTCTGGTGGTTCCTCAGAAAATTGGACATATTACTACCTGAGGACCCAGCTATACCACTCCTGGGCATATACCCAGAAGATCTCTAACATATAACAAGGACACATGCTCCACTATGCTCTTAGCAGCTCTATTTATAATAGCCAGAAAGTGAAAAGAACCCAGATGCCCTTCAACAGAGGAATGGATACAAAAAATGTGGTACATTTACACAATGGAATATTACTCAGCTATTAAAAACAATGAATTCAATAAATTCTTATGTAAATGGATAGAACTAGAAAATATCATCCAGAGTGAAGTAACCCAATCACAAAAGAACATATATGGTATTCACTCACCGATTATTGGATTTTAGCCCAGAAGCTTGAAACACCCAAGATTCAACTCACAGACCACATAAAGCTCATGAAGAATGAAGACCAAGTAGGGGTGGGGGCTTCAGTCCTTCTTAAATGGAGTAACAAAATACTCAAGGGAGCAAATATGGATACAAAATGCAGGACAGAAACTGAAGGAGGGACTGTTTGCAGAGCATTCCACCTGGATATCCATCCCCTGTGCAGTCACCAAAGGTAGAGGTTGATGTGGATGTCAGGATGTACACACTGACAGGAGCCTGACATAGCTGTCTCTTTAGAGGTCTGCAAGAGTCTGACATACTCAGAGGCAGATGCTCACAGCTAACCATCAATCTGATCATGGGCTTCCCAATAAAGAAGATAGAGTGAAAGCTGTAGGAGTTGAAAGGCTTCGGGACTCCATGAGGAAAACAATACCAACCAACCAGAGCCCCCAGGGTCTAAATCACCAGCCTGGGAACGCTTAGAGAGGGATCCATGGCTCCAGCTATATATGCAAGGGAGCTATATATAAGTGGGAGAAGAGATCCTTGGTCCCATGAAGGCTGGATGTCATGGGGGGGTGGTTATCTGAAGGTGGGGAGGTGAGTTACGGGGAAAGGATAGGTGGGGGTACACCATCATAGAAGCAAGAGGAGGGGGGACGGGATAGGGAGTTCCTGCGAGGGAGGGGGGAAAATGGGGTAAGGGGAGAACTTCTGAAATGTAAATAAAACTTCTAATAAAAAAAGTTTTCTCACTATATCTCCTTTTTAAACATCAAATAAGACAGTTTTATATTTAACCAGAAATAAAATTTTCTACCTTTGAAAAAAAATAAAATTATTTGAAATTTTTACTTGAACATCTGTAGAAAAATTTTAATCTAGCAACATGGTTGTTTTGGCAAGTGATCACATCCAAAGATGTTCCAGGTTTCTATGATCTAGCTGGAATGATACATCTTTAATTCTTGTGGATGTAATACAAACAGACATGCTCTTAGTACACACTTTTAAGGTAAAATTAGTTTTTAGAAGGAAGCAGGCAAGTTTGAGAGTGACATCTAATTGAGGGGTAGACAAAGTGATGAATCAGAGAAAAATTTGACATGTCAGAAGCCAGCTCCAGAGTTCTTGTTCTCTTTAAAGGTAGCCAAGGGGAAAGAGCATTTGTGTCTTACCAGTGATTAAGCTTGCTTTTATTATAATAAAAATATTTACCTATCTTGATTTTAATTTACTCTGAAGCCAGAAGCTGCAAGCCTCTGCTTGAGTTAACTGTTCCTTAACAGCAGGGCATTAAGTAAAGTAGTCCTTTGTTCTTTTCTCCACAGGTCCTCTGCACACCCGGCCCCAAGGCTAAGAATTTCTTTACCTTTTTTCAGTTAGGGAAAGTCACTCCCAGGAAGGAGTGTGGTAGACACTTTTAGGAAAGATTCTATTCTTTATTTCTAAGAAAAAGTAAAAGAGGGGAAATCCATCAGATTATATGCTCTCTAAAGTTCTAAGTTGCTCCCTTAATTTCTAAGTTCCCTTTTTATTTCTCAATCACTCTACTGTGCTTCCTCTTTCCTTCAAATCTTGCTCTCTCCCTCTTTGATGTAATGCCATATGGTCCTACTTTTTTGCACCTTTTCTAGGGGACTAGATCACGTGTTTCTAGGCATCCCCCCTTTTAATACAAAAGTTCACTAAAAGTTCAAACAAATTTATAACAGAGATGTTTACATGTGTTTCCATTAAGACTGGTTATTTAGCTAGACATTCATTATCTGTCACTAGCTCCACAGGTTCATAGAGAGTTAAAAATCATAATTCTTGTGACTGAATTATCATTGTAGTTTTGTATAGATAAACCAGTCAACATTTTATCTTCCTTGCACCTACAATAAATCATTAATTCCCTTTTATGCTCGAGGTTTTATAACCTCTTGTAATGTGTTCTAAGCTGTAAATGTCTGCTTTTTATCTCAAGCAATTACCTCTTGACACTAGAAGACAGACTGGCAGAGTTTTAATAATAGTTTTCATATCAGAGAAAGTTTTAATAGCAGCCCTATTATAAAAGGCTTAAAAGGGATAGTATAATTTTAGGAATTCTTATAGACTTATCATTAAAAATTGATGTCTGTATGTACAAGGCAGTACATCCTTGTTGATCTACAGAAATCTACGCAATAGGGTGGGCTTATGCCAAGGGATTATATGTTAATTCTATAAGGACAAGAAAGGCATATGTCAAGATGAAGTCTCTTTGGGACTTTGCTTCATAGAGCTCACCCATCAAAGACCATGCCAAAAACGGTGGACCACCTCTAGAAAGGCCATCTCCTAGCCTTAGCCTATCCTAGATGGCTCCTGACATTGACATAATGAGTCAGAGATAGGATACAGCCAATTCTCAGGAGAACAGACAAGAAAGAGAAGCTATTTAAGAATTGCACAGCAAGAGAGAAAGTGAGTTGGGAGTCAGTGCAGTGAGTGCAGTACAGTGGGGTTGAGTTTTTTCATGAATTCATGCAGTTTAGTGCAGTACTGCAGAGGCAGTTGAAGCCAGAGAATAAGGAGCCAGAAGATTCGAACAAATTGCCAGAGTCAGTTTTGCCAAGCAGAACAATTCAGACAGAAACAGTTTTAATCAGTCTGCTTGGAGAGGAGTTTAAGCTAGAGCAGCTGAGTTGATACAGCTGGCCAGAGATCAGAAAGAACTAGCAAGTGTGTGCTTATTCAACAGTAAGCCTCCTAGATAACAACTACATCAGGTAAATAAAAGTTACTTTTATAACAATCCTTTCTAATCACATAAGATTCTAAGTGCTCTATAGTCAGCTGGCATTTTATCATCTATCTATGTATTTATGTTTTATATGTATGTATGTATGTATGTATGTATGTATGTATTATCTATCTATCTATCTATCTATCTATCTATCTATCTATCTATCTCCATCATCTTGGAGACAGAACACCTGACCTTGTGCATGTTAGGCAAGAATGTTAATCCAGAGATTAGCCAGAGGAAAACTAATTTCATCATTTTGGGCCAAATTTTAAGCAAATTTTATTAATATTGAATACTGACCAAGACATAGATTTTGCTCAGGACAATTTCTAGGATTTCTGAACCAAGAATGCCCTCAAGCCACATGTTGTGTGGGTTTTTAAGGACAAACCTATAGGCTTTTCCATGAGACTTTGTTATTTTTCCATGAAATATAATTACCAGCACTCCAAGAAATTACCTGGTTTCTGGGCAGGTGGGGCTTACAGGTTAATTTTGGACATTTACTTATGACTGAAATATATCCCCAGCTCTTATAATGTTTCAGATTGTCTCACTGTGAAGTCAAAAAACCAATTAGCTCTGTATTTTATGGCCTTTATCCAATCTATGTGCAAACTAGTGGACAGCACCATCATCATTCAGGTACTTCTCCATTGTACTTACTAAGCTTTTCTGGAGATGTAAAAACATCTTGTGTTGAAGTAAAGACTGCCTTTCTATAACTTCATTAACAGTCTTATCAAAAATGTGTTGCTTTATTCTATGAGGAGATTTAAGACCAAAGACAATGCCATGCACATTGGATAGAAATATTGCCTTCAATGTGATGAAAATGAATGTGAACATATTCAAATATTTAAATTCTTAGTTAATTTGTGTGAATAATCAAGAAGTAATCATAATCTCTGAGCACTGTCTACTGCTCATGAGGTGGGCTGCTGTTGATAAGCCCCTTCTTCCATATTAAAATCCCCTTTTAGATTTGGTCAGAAGCAGGTCTTTTGAGTTTTAAGGCTTTTAAAAAATATTGGAAAGTAAAGCCATATAGGTCTTTAGTAGACTATAAATTTGTGCTGATATTATAGCTATAAAATTGTTGGCAAAGCAAACCCTGATACTAAACTAATCATACTGTAATGGGTGTATGAAGAGATTAACAAAACAAGCTATTTGTGCCTGATATGGACTTTATCACCAGCTATTATATAGTAAATATTTGAGCGCTGTTGTTTTGCCTCTATTGAGGAGCATTACCACTTTAGTTGTTCCCATATTCCATGAATCATTCAGAGTGTTAGTATGTGCTAATCAGAATCTCCTGCAGTATGATACTCAGGTGGGCCTCTCAGAACTGTTCTCCATCTGATGCTGATGTATGACAGCCTGGTGTAAATGTTCTAGAGGATATATGTTAGCCATAAAACATGAATGCATTTTGAATGAATACCTTTCTGTAATTGCTCCCTCACTTTCCCTCACTTCTCAGGTTACAATTAAAAAAATAAAAATATTCTTCTAAACACGCCATGTATCTCAGTCCTACAAATGAAAGAAATGACTAAAATATCTTGCACACTCTCCAACGGTACTATTTTTAACATACCTTTTGATAGTTTGTACTGAAATAATTACAATTCATAGGGAATTGTATAAAATGTACAGGCAGTCCTGTGTATGCTCTGCCGGGTTTTATGTAATGCTAACTTTAAAACAACAACAAAATGAGGAATATGACATTGTCATAGTCCACACAACTTTTATTCAGCTTTTATCAGTTTTACATCCTCAATTCATTAGTGCTTATACTTGGGCTCATGTATCTTTAGCCCAGAAAAAAAAAATCCTTCTCCTGTGCAGGCTCCTGTTACCTCCTCCGAAATCACAGTATAGGCAATGTCATTACCACAGGGCTTCCTGGTGCTGTCACTGTGTAGCTATAACCTCTTATCTCTAACCCATAACAACCACAAATTTGTTCTCCACACCTCTGATTTCGCTATTTTATATTATCTAAATGCAAACCTAGATAATATAGCCTTTGGTGGCTTGCTTTTTTGTGCAATGTGATCCCTTCAGGAATCATCTAAATCATTGCATATATCAAAATATTGATTCTTTTTACAGTTCCATAGTTTTCATGGTGTTAATATATCAGTTTGCTTACACATACTCCAGTTGAAGAAAATTTCTATTGTTTTTGGCTTGGAATTATTATGAATAAGAGAGGCATGAACATTCACAAGCAGCTTTTTTGCAAACACAAATTTTCATCCTTCTAAAATGAAGGCTCCAGAGCAAAACTACTTACTAGCCTGTGAGAGTTAGGTGGTTAGTTTTGTATTAGTTGGGAGAGGTACTTAATTTTTTATTACTGTCAGAAATGTATCAACAATTCAGTTTTTCTCTATTTTCATGTGCATTTGTTGTCAAATGCTCAAACAGGTTGTGTTAGATGTCTGCTCGCAGCTTAGAACAGACAACACCAGACCAAATGGTTCTGGGGGATTGGGGTTGTTCAGGAGATAAGGCAAAGGTAGAGGACGAAAAATAGAGGAAGATAGTGGAGGAAGAGGAGGGAGGTCAGGGAGTTCTGCCTGTTTTGTATGGGCTGTGATGTAGCCTCTCCCAGGTAAAGGTGAGGTGCATTCTGGTAGTGTATGGCCTTGGCAATGCTGTGGAGGTCACCTAGATGTGATGTCACTGGGTTCCAGCCTGATACCAACATACTTCCCTTTTTCTTATTATAAAGAGAAGAAAAAAAAAAGGGGAGGGGAAGCTGACAGTGAAAGGGGAGTTAGGGCACTGTGTCTCTTAAACTACTTCCTGCTTGTGGGGAGTAGCTGGCTTTCACCATCAGGGTCCACTCAGTAGATGTGTGTATCGGGTTCCTCTGTGGACAGTGGCTGGTAATCCTGTAACAGGAACTGATTAATAAATTGGTTAGAAATAATAAAATCAGGAGAATGACTAAAAAGGGTGTTACAAAAGAGAGTATCTACTTTTATATAGGATTTTTAAAAACTCAGAACTGAAGGTCTCACGTTCCCTAAAAAACGACATTCTTCTTGAAGGAACTGGTGAAGACCATCTTCTTTAGCTGTCAGGACATCTGGTCCCCATCAGTTCTGAAGCACCACAGCTGGAATCCCATGGGTCTTGTATGTAGAAATGAGTGTCTTACAGTGTTGGTGGAAGTGGTTGGTCCGTGATCCTAGCATATGTATCTGACAAGACCAATATAGGCATCCCCCATAATTGTTTGGCCAGTTTCTACAATAATATTCTATTTGGTCAAAGAGAAAGCAAGTATTGAGAACATAATACGTAGATGGGATAACAGATATAGGAATGATGGCAATTTGGAATGGTTCTTGGCATCCAGCCATGGAGCAGTTTCCTGATCCTGTTTGGAAAGACTGTTTGTTATCTGTGGGGGTCTCTTGAGCCTCGAACCTCCAGATGTAAGGGCTGACCTGGATAGAAACAAGCAGCAGGGGGAGGATGAGAAACCCATGTCTAGTCCAGTGAGGTCAATCTCAGCTGCTGGAGTGGAGTCTCATTTTCTGGGATTGAGGACAAGGTGGGTGATTTCAACATCCTTTGGAGCTTAATAGAGCACGGTCCTGTTAGGGTCAACGTGTATGAAGAAGAGTTAATTTTAGATGAAAGGATGAAAGGCTTGAGTTGAGACAAGTGGACTCAATGAATGAGTCCCTCAAGTTTAGCAGCTGTAGCGGTCACAAGAATTACCTTAAAAGGGCCCTGCCATTTGGGAGAGAGGGGTGAGGGCCAATGATCTGGAGGGGAGCAAAGGACTTGGTCTCCAATGTTGACAGGCAGTAGACAGGAGACAGTGTGTGGTCAAGGTAGATGGTAGTCAGCAAAGTTCCACAAAAGAGAATGGAGGTGGCAAAGTAATGGGGTGAGTAGATGGCCTGGGTGGGGAGAACATTTAGGTGAAAGATCAGGAGTTTGAGCTGGATGTCCATACATGAGTTCAAAGGGTGAGATGAGGAGAGGCTGCTTGGGGAGAGCTTGTAGCCTGAAAATAGCCAGAGGTAGGAGTTTTATCCAGTCATGGTGAAGTTCCTGTGACAGCTTGACAAGAGTGGTTTTTAAAGAGTGGTTAATTCTTTCTACCTTGCCTGAAGATTGAGGGTGGTAGGGAATATGAAAGTGCCAGGGGATGTCTAGGGCCTTAGATAGAATTTGAGAAACTTGGGAAGTAAATTCAGGACCATTGTCTGACTGAAGGGAGGCTGGTACACCAAACTGGGGGATGATCTCTCAGAGGAGGAGATCAGAGACTTTCTGAGCCCTTTTGTTAGTTGTGGGAAAAGCCTCTACCCAGCCTGAGAAGGTGTCCACCAAGATCAGGAGGTACTTGGCATGTTTTACAGAGAGCATGTGGGTAAAGTCAAGTTGCCAGTCAGTTCCAGGAAGGGAACCTCTAGCCTGATGGGTAGGAAAAGGGCTGCTACAATACCTTGAGTTGGGGTCTGACATCTGACAGATTTTGCAAGAAGCAGTGTTAGATTTTAAGAAACTAAAGTCTTCAGCAGTATGTTGTAGGTGAGTCTTAACAAAATAAGACAACACGTGGCTGTTAGGATGAAAGAGTTGGTGAAGATTGGACAGAGTTTGATGAGTGTCAGGGAGTGTAGATGGGGATGTGGGTTGCAGTGTAAGAATCTTCTGGGAAGGGTGAGATGAGTCTAGGCCCCTAAGGCCACAGCTCTAGTTGCCTCATCATCTCAGTTGTTTCCCTTGGAGACAATAGAGTCATCTTTCCAGTGGGATCTGCAGTGGACAATCCAATAGCTGTGGGGATATGAGAGGCCTTTAGCATGGCCATAATTTGGTTTGCATTAGTTACTGATCCTCCTTTTGTGGTAAGTAACCTGCGCTCCTTCCAGCATGGGACTGGAGGATATGGAAAGCATATTTGGAATCTGTGTAAATGTTGAGGGATTGCCTCTGTGCCAACTGGAACACATGGGTAAGGGCTATTAGTTCAGCCTGTTGGTTGGTGGTATGAGCAGGAAGGGTCTGTGCCTCCACCACCTTGGTGTCTAACACCATGGCATAGCCAGCTTTCCTGGCCCCTTCATATAGACAGGAGCTTCCATCTGTATATCAGGTATGGATGGCTTGAGGCAATGTGTCCTCCTGTATGTGTGAAGGATGAGGTAATAGTTCCTCTAAGGTTTCAGTGCAGGAGTGAGATAGGGAGTAGTCAGTATTAGGTCAAGGAAGAAGATTGGAAATATTAAGAGGTGGACACGATTGAAAGGTGAGGGTGGAGTCTTCTATTAGAGCTACCTGAAGAGAAAGAACCCTAGAGGGAGGTAGAGTCTTATAAAAGGTAAGCCTTTATAAGTTAGGAGCTGTGACGGGTTGTGAGAAGAGAGGACAGTTATAGGTGATCCTAAGGTTAGTTTTTTTGACTCTCGAATAAGAAGTTCAGCAGTTGCTAAGGTACGAATACAAGGTGCCCATCCCTGGATGGTTAGATCTAGTCTTTTTGATAAGTGTGCTACTGGTGCAAAAGATAGTCCCACTTGGTGGCCTAAAACTCCAAGGGCAAATCCTTCCTTTTCAGTTATGTAGAGGGAAAAAGGATGAGTCAGGTCAGGGAGATGTAAGGCTGGGGCCTTAAGGAGGGCCTGTTGGAGCCTTTGAAAGGGCTTAGTAACAGGTTTGAGAAGAAGTTTGTGGGTGGGGCCTAACGATGCTTCCTATAAGGGATGAGAAAGTAGGGAAAAGGAAGGAATCCAGGAATGCAAAAAGCTAGCCATTCCTAGGAATGATAAAATCTCTTCCTTTGTAGAAGGAACAGTTAGAGACTGAATCAGATTCTTTCTATCTAAGGTAATAGCCTTGTGGGTTGGGGTAATTGTTAGTCCCAAATAGGTGACCTGAGGAGTAGACAGTTGGACTTTAGAAAGTGAGACCCTGTAGCCCTGACTGGAAAGGAAATTTAGAAGAGCAGCTGTGTCAGCTTGGCTAATCTCTAGAGAGAGACTACAGAGAAGGACATCTTCTACATAAAGTACAATATTTGATCTAGGGAGAGATAAAAAGAGTAAGTCAGAAGCCAGGGCCTGGCCAAATAGGTGTGGAGGGTCCCAGAATCCCTGAGGTAGAACAGTTCAGGTAAGTTGGGTAGAAAAGTGAGTGTCAGGATAAAGGATATGTCCTGTGACTAGGTGTCTAGTGGGATAGAGAAAAATGCATCCTTGAGATCTAGGACTGAAAAATGGGAAGTCCCTGAGGGGATAGTAGATAGAAGTGTATAAGGATTAGCCACAACAGGATGGAGGGGAACCACTGCAGATTTAATGCACCTGAGGTCTTGAACCAGTCGATAGGTACCATTAGGTTTCTTAACTGCTAGTATAGGGGTGTTAAAGGGGGAAGAGGTAGGGTGAAGGAGTTTTTTCCTTAAGAGGTCAGAAATCATAGGCTTAAGTCCCCTGAGATTCTGAAGAGAGAGAGGGTATTGAACTTGGGTGATGTACCTTGTAGAGTCCAGTAATTGGATGACAACAGGAGAATGATGTTTAGCAACAGAGGGGTTCTGAACATCCCAAACTTGAGAGTCCACCTGAGAAGCTGGTAAGGGAAGTAACATGTTAGTGTTCATAGGTTGACTGGCTAGAAGGAGGAGCAGAGCAACTGCTGGTGAGTTTGGCCTTAGGAAATTGGGGGAGCAAAGGAAATAGAGGCTCCCAACTTAGTTAAAATATTCCTTCCCAATAAGGGGACAGGACATCTAGGCACTACCAAAAAGGAATGGGTGAGAAGTACACCCCTAAAAATGCAACTGGGGGGGTCTGGTGAGGAAGGTAAGGTTGTCCTCTTACTCCAACAATAGGAAAATACAAAGGTGAGGTGGGTCCCCAAAACTCTGTCAGGACTGAGTAAGTAGCCCCAGTGTCAAAGAGGAAGGAGATGGATCTTCCACATACCATAATATCTACTGGGGTTCCCTGCTAGTGATAGGTGTGGTCGAGTCGGGAGAGCTCGGGGCCCAGTCAGTCTTCCATAGCCAATCCTAGAAGGTCAGCTGAAGGGTTTTCTAGGAGCGATATCCCTCTGTTCTGAGTGACTAGAAGGCAACCGACAGCCTGATGTCCCTTCTGATGGCATCTAGGAGATGGTCCCCTTGGCTTGCTGGGGTTGGGGTAAGCCTTCGCCCAATGATCATGTTGATCACATTTATAGCAGGGGCCAGGTGGTCACTGAGCCTTCAAAGAACAGGAGTTTGGGGTAGCGGCTGAGGCTGGTTGGATAGCCTTTGCCAGCATGTGGTATTTCTGTTTTGGGGCTTTCTCATCTCTCTCATGGTACACCTTGAAGGCCAGCGCCAAGACTTCTGCCTGTGGAGTTAGGGGCCCCCTCTCTAACTGCCTAAGTTTAGCTTTTGTGTCGGGGTAGCTCTGGGAAAAAAGTAGGTCATTAGGAGTTGCTTACCTTCTGGGTTTTCAGGGTCCAAATTAGTATACTGCAATAAAGTCTTTGTAAGGCGTTCTAAAATCTGAGATGGGTTTTACTGTTTGTCCTGGACAACCTCTTGGAGTTTCTCAAAGTTTACTGGCTTTAAGGCTGCCTTTCTTAGGCCTGCCAAAAGACATGTTATAAATCTATCTCTGGGTAAGATACCACCTGCAGAATTATAATCCCATCGAGGATCCTGGTCAGGAACTGTCTCAGATCTGATTGGATATGTTCCATCTGTTTGATGAATCTGATCTTCATGCGTTTTTACCTCTTCCCAAACTTGTCTGCATTCATCAGGAAGTAAATTGTTAGTGAGAATCATATGAACATCATGGAAAGTCAAGCTATAAGGTTGAGTGATGTACTAGAACTCTTTAATAAAGGCAGAGGAATTAGAGGTGTAGGAACCCAGTCTGCTCTCTATTTGAGAAATTTCACTCAGTGAGAAAGGGACATGTACTCTGACCAGGCTGTCAACCCCAGACACTTCCCTTAGAGGAAGGACAGATGCTGGTTTAGGTGTCCCTGGATGAGAAGGAATTGGAGGTTTGGCTGTGGACTTAGAATGCATGATAGGAGGGGTAAAGGTTGGTGCCAAAGCAGGGTGATTAAGATGGCCTGCAGCTGGCACAGAAGGAGGGGAGGGGTCTAGAGAGGTCAGGCTAGTAGACTCTGAGATATCTTGGTGAGAAGAAGAAACCGAGGCAGCAGTTTGGGTGTTCGGTGCCAGGAGCCGGCCCAGCTTGGTGGGAGGAGAAGGTGATCTTTCGTCTCCTCCGTCGGTTCTTCTTGAGGCAGCCCAGGGGGATGGGAAGACCTAGGGTTAGGCTACTGTAGCTGGCCCGCCCTCTGGTATCCTCTGTCCAGAAACTGGCACTTAACATCTCAGCCAGGGACAGCAGAGGATTAGGCAAATGGCTTTGTACTCTCTCTGCAGGCACTGCCAGGCTCTAGCTTAGGGCTGTTAGTTTGAGGTCGCAGGAAGAAAAGACACCTAAAGAAGTTATCAAAGTTACTATCACTAAGTATAAAAAGTTTCCTATGAAAGCTATCTAAAAGAAAAAGTGGAAAGGTCCTAAATGGAGAGATTCTAAGCAGGGAAGAGAAGAGAGAGGAGAGAGAGAAGAGAGAGAAAAGAGAGAGAGAGAGAGAGAGAGAGAGAGAGAGAGAGAGAGAGAGAGAGGAGAGAGGAGAGAGGAGAAAGAGAGAGAGAGAGAGAGAGAGAGAGAGAGAGAGAGAGAGAGAGAGAGGAGAAGAGCAGAGAGGAGAGGGAAGAAGAGAGAAGAAAAAGCGAGCCACTAAGGAAAGTCCCTTTATCTTATACATCATTCAGACTACATGATCACATGTTACAAAGTTCATCACAAGTTCACACCAAAATTCAAATCATAAATTGAATTAGAAGTTTACAACAGAAAATGTTTACATGCATATCCATTATGAACTTGTTTCCATTTACCAGACTGCTGGCAGTATGTGTGAAGACCCTTCAAAATGATTGGGTCTAGTGTGCCATTAGGTGACCATTTTAAACCATTATCTAGAGGGTACCAAATCCAGACTTTATTGCAGAGGTGTATCAATTTGGAAGGCATCAAATCAGGCATTAATTTTAGAGATTTGAGGTTTTTCAGGAGACAACTCAGTGGGGTGTCTGTGGGTGCAGTCAACGATAATGTACTGCCCATTGGGTGACAGGGGGATGTTACCAAGCTATTCGTATCTGTGTCCCGAAAGAAAAGTCGGTAACGAAATCAGGCAAACAGCCTAGATATCAGGTCATCACGAGAATATCTGGGGGCCTTGGCTGTGGGGAACTCCCAGAGATCACCAGAAAGCAGATTAACCTGGTACCAGGATTTCCAGCTGCTGCAAGAGCTTGAGGGGCTGTGATCTGCTTTCGAGGAGGGGAGTCACCCAAACAGCTAGGGCCAGCCATATGAACTGGACAGTGAAATGCCAATCCTTCAGCCCAGGGAAGGCTGTCCAGGCCCTAACTGGGCATTCAGGGCCCCTCCTGCCAATTGGAAGCTCCTTACCAATCAATATGCATGAGTATGTTGTGGGCTTATGGAGTCTGGTATCAGGAAAGGTGGAACCGTGAGGTCTGTGTAGGCCTGTCTGACTGCCCAGCCCATGTGGCAGAGCACCACATAGGGGCCACAGCAGCACAGCTCACGTGGTGGAAGTTTTGTGAGTCTCTCAGCTGCAGATGGAGTTGGTCTGCAGCAGCGGTAGAAATTTACATGGTTGGTGATGGCAGGTAGCAGTGGATGGAGTCCATGTGGTGTAGTGGTGGCAGCAGCATCGCGGGGTTGGTGGCGGTAGTGGCAAGCCACACGGTTCCCAAAGTATTAAGTCTCAGCCCATGCAACAGTGTTAGATGTCCACACACTGTTTAGAACAGACAACAACAAACCAAACAATTCGGGGGGGGGCGGCGGTTATTCAGGAGATAGGGCAAAGGTGGGGGAAGAGAAATAGAGGGAGATGGTGGAGGAAGAGGAGGGAGATCAGGAAGTTCTGCCTGTTTTATATGGGTGGTGACATAGCCTCTCCCAGGTAAGGGTGAGGTAGCCAGGTGGATTCTAGGAGTGTATGGTGGTTGTCATGGCAACGATGTGGGGATCGCCTAGATGTGATGTCACTGGGTTCCAGCCTAATACCAAGAGGTTGTACATTTCTTTAGACAGGTATTATTTTATCTCAACTTTTAGATGTAACAAAGTGCCCTTGTTTTAGAAAAGCCTGTTTAGACACTTGCTTTATTCAGGTCATTGAAAGGACAAATCATTTCCTGTAGTTAGGGTCTCTACATGTACTTGAATACAGTAGTTACAGGCAGTGGGAAGGACTTGAAGCTCTCCCAGGTCATTGCTGCATGCTGATGAGCCATGGCCTACTGAAAATGTAGGCTTGTGTATAGACATGTATGCTGACAATGGTTCCACCCATATACCCCAAACTTCTCAAGTTTTTGAAGAGAAAAATCTAAAGTAAATTTTTAAAATCAGACCTCTTCTGATTTGTAAATGTAAATTTAATCAACAAAAGGCACTAGTTCCTACACAAATTCTATGAATCAACTTTGGCCTACAGACAAGTTATTAATAGGATGTACAATCTCCTCCTCACTGGCTTGTAGGCCGCTGGCCTCTCTTGTCTCTAGCTTTTGCTTAGTTTTTGTTAATGTCTTTGGAGTCTTTGGATGTTCTTTTACCAACTATAATCTAATAGAAGATTCAGAGTACCCATGAAGACTAACAAAGATGGAACGTTGTGTGTGGTCAATTTTTATGGTAATGATCACATTGGTTCAATTACATCTTGCTGATAATCACAATTTTAATTTACTTAGGCATTTTATTTCAATGTTTGATACTAGAAGATTTTACTTATTATATAGGTTAGTTGAAACCATCTACTTATCCTTTTTATGAGATACGTGTAAAACATTTATATAAGAAACATTGATTGTTAATAAGTGTGAAACAATGTATTAAAACATTATTGATGCTATTTTTTTTTCATTTTCAAATCTCATAGCTTTAAACTGCTTGGCTTCAATTATATTGAAGCTTTATTTCTATTGCCAGGCAAGAGTTTCTTAAATTGCTGTTACATTGTAAGATGTGTGCATGCTACTTGCTGGTGGAATGTCTTTTCTGTCTTCACAATATCCATTTTCCATTTGTGATTAGCTACTCCCCCATTTCCAAAGAGTCCTGAAATCATCTATGTCAGTCAATATCCACCTTCCTAATGCTGAAAACTTTTAATATGAGTGACTTTCCATGTTGTGGTGACCCACAATCATACAATTATTGAATTGATACTTAATACTATAATTTTGTTACTATTATGAATCATAAAGTAAATATCTGATATGCAGGATATTTGATGTGTGACTGACCACTGTGAGAGGGTTGATATATCGCCAAAGAATTCAAGACGCACAGGTTGAGAACCACTGACCTACTTGAAAGTAATCTCCATTTCTCTCCACTTCCAACAGCACTTTTGTAAGGACTCTGTTGTACTGTTTCTTGTTTTACATCTCCTAGCACTGCCTTCTGGACATTGTAGTGTTTATACGTTTCTTGCCTAACACAGTAGTTTCAAAATAATCATGTTGAAATTTATCTAGGACTATACTTAACATGTAATTTCAGCCAACGAATAAACATGGTCCCTAAAACAGTTTCTACTGGATACAAAGTGTTTCAGTGTTACTAGTGCTGTGTGAATACATGTTTTCCCTTAGGTTTTGTTAAGATGTCCATACAATTTTCATTGGAGAACACTCCATGTCCCAGAGTTTGTCTGCTATACATAAAGCACAGAATGGTTAATACAATATATGGGATTATATGTTTACATATTTTTGTGATGCTTGATGCTAGATCTGTCTCTATAGGGTAATAAACAATATATTTTACAATCCTGGAAGGAATATATTTTTACTATTAAAAATATATTTCCCAACATTATAAATAAATCATTTGTCATGAATTCAACAATTGAGAATGAGTATGGTATCAGTGTTGTAGCATTTATGCTCTGAAGTAGCTAGATGAAATATAAATTGCATTAATAAAACACAGAAAGTGGGGCTCTGTTTTTCTTTTTTAAATTTTCTCTAACACAAAGTGCAGAGCAGACGCTTGCTGAGTGGAGTTGTTGGGCACAGTGCTGACTATAAGACCTGGACCACTGGACTCCGCGGATCTGGGGCCTTTGTCCTGAGAAGCCTGTCTGTATGAGAACTTCAATGACTGTTTTTGCACATTATTCTCATTAGACTGTGCAGGAATTTCACTTAAAAATTCAATTAGTATGAATAGTTGATTGGTGGCAACCCCCCTGGCTGCTACACTGAAAGTTGTCATTTACATTGCAGAACGGAGCATTTTAAACAGAGCTCACTGAGTTTGTAGCCATCTATAAGATTATAAAGCCATATCTTGTTATTAATATACATGTAATTTGGAGAAGAATGACTTCAACATTGCTCAGTTGCTTGAGAGAGATTCTGTTTTAAAAGAGATTGATTTAGTATTTAATAGGCATGTGTGTGCCTGAGTGGTGTAGTTGCTTATGGAAGTCAGAAGTGAGTGCTGGATTTCCTGAAACTTGACGTACAGGTGGTCATGAGCTGCCTGTCTTCAGTGCTGGGAACCAAACCTGGGTCCTCTGCAGAAGCTGCAGATATTCTTAACTGCTGAACCAGTTCTCTGGTCTCTGAACCATAACCTTTGTTCTACAAATGAAAGTGAGAAAATACTATTTTTGCAAAGAAAGTCATATATACTTTTGGATGCTTAATTTGCGTAGCATATTTATAAAAACAATGGCCCTGAGAGCTACCTCTCAGTGTAACTCTTAATCATGCACCCTAAGTGCTTTTCCCATTTGGCAGATGGCAGCTCTGCAGATTTCTGTGGAAATGGATAGTACATCTTCTACTTAATCACACAAAGCATTGAAGTAAATTATAATTTTACCTGCAAGCAGTTTGTTGACAATGCATCTTAAATTATTTTTCAAATGATTTTAAATTTCATAATCTTGTTTAGTTTTTATTATCATGATATAAATTCAAGAATGTCTAACAGTTTTCTTTAAGTCTATTATAGTGTTAGGAGAAAAAAAACTACAGTATGTTTAAAAAGATCTTACTTTGGAAAAAAACTTAAAGTATTTCCAAATTTTTACTGTGTCTCCAGTTTGGCTATTGTCTCTTTCCTGTTGCAGGTTACCTCAGTGCTCAGGTCTTAATACTGATACCTTAGCATCTTCTTCTTCCTCCTGAGTCTGTTCTTAATTCTGTTCTTAATTCTGTTCTTACCCTGTTCTTAATTCTGACTTTGTATCATGTTATATGTACTGCTTCTTTTTCTTTCGTGTCCTCAGGTCTCTCCTGCCTTTTCAGTGACAAGTTTAAACACTGATTCCTTGTACACTGAGGACTAGAGAGCCTGGAAATAGTCCCAGTAGTGTCTGCTTTATCTTCAGTGACGTTTTCAGGCCATTCACTTGCTTTCCCTCCTATCTTACTTTCCTTGATAAGAATCTTGCCTTCTGCCCTCTACTCATATTATTTGTTTTATCTATTTACCTCAACAATTTCCTCATTTCTTGATAATTTGAATTGAGGTTCATTGTTGCTCTCTCCAACATTTCTGACTTAATTCTGTGTCACCTCAATATTCTCTTGACTCCGAGTATCCATTTTTCAAGTTATGTTCCATTTTTATGCAAACTATTCTTATTTATATTAAACCTTATTCTTGATATTTTATTATGGACTGAAAACTTCAGTCACTTCAGTTACACTGGCATATAGCAATCAGTGCTGTGATGTGAGACCTACATCAACATAAATTAGTACTCCATGCCAGAGCCCCTTTTGTCCAGCAAATTCCATTAATCTTAAAAATTCTCCCCCAAAACATAATCATGGTTCATATGAAATCTCCTATCTGTTGTATTCTCTTGTTTTCTTTGCTTTATCCATGGATGAAATTCTATACTCAATTAAAGTCATCCCTTTTATACCTCCTACCTCTACATGTGTGTTTTCATACTCTGAGAAAAAAGATGAATCAAGTCAAACTCTTCTTCACTGTGTTCCAGTAATTAAACATAGCTGGAGAGAAATATGAAGTGGGATCCACACTGTTCATTGGATAATATGTTGGTGTGAATAAGTTTGGTTCCCATAGACTTATGCATGTGAATGCTTGGCCCATAGGGAATGACACTATTAGGAGGTGTAGCCTTGGTTGAGGAGGTGTGGCCTTGTTGGAGGAAGTATATCACTGTGGGAGTAGGCTTTGAGATCCATCTCCTACCTCCTTGAGGAGTCAGTCTTCTCCTGACTGCCTTTGAATCAAAATGCAGAACTCTCAGCTCCTTCTCCAGCACCATATCTGTCTGCACGATCCCATGCTTTTGCTATGATGATAATGGACTGAACCTCTGAAACTGTGAGTGAGTCCTAATTAAATGTTGTCCTTTATAAGAGTTCCCTTGGTCATGGTGTTTCTTCACAGCAATAGAAACCCTATAGCACCCTATTGCTGGCTCTTACATCCTCTCCATTGCTTTGGTTCATTATCTCACCTATGGACTTCTTGTCAGCTCTCCCCAGAGCTCTCCTATTTGAATCTGTGACTTAATTTCACTTAGGAATTTAAAGCAATAATAAAAGAATCTTAAGTTTCTATATCACATTTGCTTTTACACCGACCATTCTTAATGACTGCAGCTGAACTGTATCATTCCTCACCTTTATTCATTGATTTATATCAGTCTCCAAAGGCATCACTATTTCTTCCATTAAACAACTAAACCACAGAACTCCTTTACTCCTAAGGCATGTTCTTGTACTACATGTTCTCACAGTATCTGTGGGCAAGCTATACTGCTTGTCTTTTTATTTTGATAAAAACCAATTCCAGTTGAATTAATAAATCCAACAGTCTTCAAATTTTCTCCAGACTGTAAAACCGGGGAGTGATACTCAGCCTTCATATGTATGAGCAACTATTTAGTGTGTTCTTCCTAAAACATATTTTAAATTTCAAGGTGGAGAGATGGCTCAGTAGTTAAGAGTACTTGCTTTTCTTGTGGAAGATACAAGTTTGGACCCCAGCATCTACATGGTGGCTTGCAAACATCTGTAACTACAGTTCCAGAGGATGCAATGCCTTTTTCTGACCTCTGCAGACACCAGACATTTATATAGTGAACATACATACATATGTAGGCAAATATTCATATACATAAGGTAAGCAAATTTTTAAAAAAATTATAAATTATGTACATATTTTAAATTTATCTTTCAGGGAAATACATACTTCTGAATGGGTCTTCTTTTTCTTATTGAATGTTTGAATTTCTGTCCTTCTCTCTAAACTATTTTTATAACCCAGACATGTGTGTCCTTGATGATTTTTCTTAAGATCATGACATTGAGGCAAATCAAATCTGAAGTTGACTCACCTGAAGGTTTTGGGGCAGGAGAATTAAGCACTGAAAGGAGATAACATTTGAAATGTAAATAAAGAAAATATTTAATAAAGAAAAGAATGCTAATGTTAAAGGCAGGTCTTTATTGTAAGCACTTTTGTAAGCACTCACTTTAAAAGCACTCAGATGTTGGGTCTAGCTCATCTGATTCATTGGCAGCCTTCAGCTTTGTGTCCTGTGCTCGACAGGAAGCTGAGATGAAGACAGCCCCTTACCCGGGGATGCCAAACCTTCATGGTGGTTTCACAGCTGCTACAAACATGGATTACTTGATGAAAATACATTCCACACTGTAAGCCCAGCTGTTGCTGACGTCACAACTTCTGCATAGCAAAGCCTTGTTGTAGCTACTGCTGCTTCAGCCTCTATGAGTCCCAGAAAACGTCATTCATGACCAACCTCAGAGATCTCCAGCTCATTTCATTTACTGTGCCTATATGTCCTTGTAAATGGGTCTTTATGTGGGGTCTATGGTTCTAGGCTTAGAAATCGTACTGTGATTGTGGAACTTCCAGCTAAGCACAAATATGCCTTGCTCCTTTCTAAACGATGTAAGCAAACAGATTTCCTGGCTTATTGGCTTAGTTTGAGAGATGTTTCCTGGACATTTCTCCCTAGTATTTCAACATATAGCCCTAACAAAGGCTTCTCCTGTGTGCTGTCTTTGCTTACTGTGATCTTTAGCATTGGTAGGGCAGGGTGACTTGGTTTCGCAATGAATAAGTGAGTCCCTGAGATTATGGAGATGGTTGAAGAGTTTCAATGACCAACTGAAGTTTGTCCTGATACAGAGAACTAACTGCTGAAACACACAAATTCTGGACTGTAACATTAGAAGATTGCTATATAGTTGAAGGAAGAAATCGAAGAGAAGAAAAGATATAGAAACTGAGGTTGTAAATACCTGAGGATTGGAGCTGAGATTATGAAAACTTTGAACAAAGGATACTGTTAAGGCTAGAACCCCTGCTCAGCCCCTGAGCAAGCTAGGAAACCCCATTGCCTTCCTTCCCTTTCCCCTGACTGCACAGAGAAAACTCTTTTATTGTCTTGGAGAAAACTCTGGACTAACACGTCCTCACTCTTTCTGGTCTCCTTTCTGGCAACAGACCCAAGAGTGTCCTTATAGTGGCTCAATTTTTGAGCACGTATGGACACAATCCCAGCTCCCAGCTGGTACATCATCACTCCTCACTCCTTGCATAATTCTATATGCCCCCCTTGATTTAACCCTGACATGCGACTCTCCCCATGAGATTGGTGAATCCAACCGAGAGCTGCCTCCTAGTAAACCTGCCATTATCTATTTTTAATCTGGTCTAATCTGGACTAATCTGTGTCACTGAGGGAGAGAAAATACCTATCAGACACTAGGAAGGTTTGAGAGAACTGCTAAAGATTAAACTGTTTAAAGCCTCAACACATAGGGTTCAGGTGTTGTAGCCATAGCTGATGGATCTTGGCACTCGTAGTCTCTATGGGCCCACAGCAATTCCTATACTACAGAGCAAACAAACTCTTTTTTTTTTTTTTTTGGTTTTTCGAGACAGGGTTTCTCTGTATAGCTCGGGCTGTCCTGGAACTCACTCTGTAGACCAGGCTGGCCTCGAACTCAGAAATCCGCCTGCCTCTGCCTCCCAAGTGCTGGGATTAAAGGTGTGTGCCACCACTGCCCGGTAAGAAACTCTTAAGCAGTTGTTTGTGACAGCTTTAAATATCACAATGTTGATAAGGACCAAATTTTTATCTTTAACCGACACAACTTCCCTCTAAATTCCTACAGCTAAATTGTTTAAAAACTGTTTGCATATTCTGTGGTGTGTGTGTGTGTGTGTGTGTGTGTGTGTGTGTGTGTGTGTGTGTGTGCACGCGCGCACGCGCATGTGCACACACGGAGGTGCATGCATGGTTAGCTTATGGAAGTCAGAGGATAGCTTTAAGGAGCTTACTCTCTTTGTTCACCTTGTGACTCCTGAGAGAAGTGTTTTTACTTGCTGAGTCATCCTGTGGGCCCTCTAAATGTAAACTCTGAAAGGAAATTCTCACCTACATACCCAAAAGACATCTTAAATTCTTCATATCGAAGGAGCTCCTTGTCCTCTTCACACTAACATACTTCTTTCACGATCTTTAATCTGTTAATGGCAATTTGAATTTCTTAGACCATGTAGTTATGGTCTAATTTTTTAAAATTTCTACTAGATATTTATTTCATTCTAGTATTTGTAAAATTCACAATCTATCATATATATTAAGTGTTCAAGTGACCTCCATGGAATGAAGAAATACATAAAAATCAATTTTTATTAAGCAATGGGCTATATTATTCTATATTTTTCATTACTAGGAATGGAACTCTTTGACTTCCATATGCTAGGCAAGCGCTATGCCATTGAGCTAAACCCCCAAGCCTTTAAAGAAGTTATGTATATATGTATGTATGTATTTATTTATTTTTAAAATTGAGGCATGGTGTTACTAAATTGCCTAGGCTGGCTTTTGCCATAGTTAGCCTCATCTATGAACTTGACACAGACTCAAGGTCACCTGGGAAGAAAGAAACACAACTGTGGAATTACTGAGATCAGCTCACACTGTATGGCAAAATGTTTTAATTCTCAGTTAATGTATGAGAACCCAGCCTACCCTGAACACAAGAATGCCACAGTGTGCATTTAAAGGTGAAGGGGCAACTTTTGTGCATCTTTTCTTATCTTCTACCCAGTCTTTCTCATAGGTTTTCCTGATTTTCATACTCCAGAGTAGTTGGCCCATGAATCTCTGGGTGGGATTACAGGTATATGCCACCAGATAAGGCATTTTCACCTAGGTTTGGGTTATCAAACTCAGGTGGTCAGGTTTGTACTGCTAATGTTATACCAGATGGACAATTTCCCATATCATTCCATATGATTTAATGTACTCATTATTTTTGGCCTCCTTCCTCAAAATATATAAATTAGCTGACTATTGCTTTTATTATTCACTATAATTTCTGTACTGTAACATTGTGTTTCCTCTGAAACTTGGATCATGATGCCTCTTTTTTTCTTGATGAACACCACAAATCAGATCATTGATTAGCACTTTCCCTCAATTTTTATATTGATTATGTGAGCCAAGTTCAGAAAAGCAGGAAGAAAATTACTTTCATGTCAAAGACTTGTAGATCACAGGAATGCATTCACTAAAACATTGAAACTTTCCACATAGTGAGAGGATAAAAGTTTTATACTTTGCAAAAAACATTAAAGTAAATGCATTTGGGAAGAGTTATTTCAGACATTTCCAATGGACACTTTTATGAGGCACTGTTGATCAAGGTTTCTTCTGAGTAGCTTCATTTCCTGCAACGCTGCTTTTAAAAGTACTAAATAGCTGTGGTAATTCTTATTTCATTGTGCCTGTCATAGGCAACAAGGGATAATTCATCTAGCTTTCATTATTAAATATCAATACTTATTATTGAAGGAACATAAACAACCCTGTTTAAGAATTGATGGTGTGCCCAAGGTCTGCTCAGGCCAATGACTGGACAGGGGTTCCTGCGTCCCTGGACCCTGCTGGTCCCAGTTACTCTAGGTATTGGGGCAGATGTTGTGACCTCCTCACCTATGATCCTGAGTGTGTTAGAGCACCTGTGAGTTGAGCTTCCTCTGAGTGTTGAAGGACTGGGGGCGGGGCTAGTGCCGGCTTCAGCCACATATGCAGCAAAGGATGGTCGTGTTGGACATCAAGGGGAGGAGCTGCCCTTGATCCTGTGAAGGCTTGGTTGTTCCCCAGTAGGGGAATGAGAGGGGGAGGAGGTGGGAGTGGGTGGGTGGGTGGGGAAACACCCTTATTGAAGCAGAAAGAGGGAGGATGGGATAGGGGGTTGAGGGGATAACATTTGAAATGTAAATAAAGAAAATATCCAATTAAAAAAATAAAAATAAAATGAAATAAACTTAATTTCTGGAAAAAAAAAGAGTCTATGCTGCCTGAGCTGTTTTCTGTCGGAGAATAATCTAGTGTGACAAAAGCATATGACGGTTATACACAGGTCAACACAATGTCCTCATCTACTCTTCTCCCTTACTCTTTCTGCCCTCCACTCCCTCTCTTCTCTCCCCACTTTCTTTCTCATAGAGTTTTTAATGCATGGTTTCTGTTCCCCTTGGATTTAAAGTAGAATATGATCATGCACATAAAATTAACACATAATTTGTATTGTTTATTAGAAAATTGTAAGTGAAAACCAGCTGTCAATATGTAGTACATGTCATGAAGTTTATAACCAAGGTTAGTGATATTATTTTTCTTATTATTGGCTTAGATCTATAAATACATAAATATCACTCATAAATGAATACAAGAACAGTCATAAGCCAGTTAAGTATTTGCCAGGATTACAAGTTGAAGTATAATGTGCTAGCTCATTTCTTCTATTTTAGCCTTTGTTTGGTTCCTGTTAATTACTAAGAAAGACTAATGTAATTGGGACTGGTTCCTTAGTTTAATGTATATCAAATACCCCTTCTTATAGCTAAACTATTGGGAATACCTAAGAAGCCTTAGTCTCCCAACATATAAGTTCTAAAAACACACATCCATGTATCCTTTGGTCCAAACAAACATGTTTTTTAAAATTTACAATTAAAAATAGAACATATTGTTTTCTTCATCATCATTGTATAGTAACAGGATTCTAGATAGAGATTAAGTTATTCTGTGGTCATATTCTCTAAGTGATGAAATTGTCACTCCCCTGTGGGGCTGTAGCTCGTGCATGGCCGTGGGTTTTGTTGGGCTGAGTTGTGGATCCCATGTGTCTGCCATTGCTCAGGGGGGCAGAAGTGCAGGAATTTGACTGAGTTCACTCCATGCTGCGCCGGGTGGATGCTGGGCTATGAGAAGCCACTGAACTCCACTCTGGGTGTGGGGAGATCTCAATCTGTGATCCATGGGGGCAGAGCTCTTGGGTGGAGACCCCCAGGCAAGAAGGTTTGTGGGGATTGACTGGTCTCAGACTCCGGCACCCGGGAGCCTCTGAAGAGTTGAGACTGGGGTGGGACATACGGACTGGACCTGCTTGCAGCTGCGGGGGATGAGGGAGAGAAGCTCCAGCAGTGCTCTGCAGGGTAGTGAGACTCTTGGTCACATCTCACTTGGCTGAGTCATGCCTGGCTCGGCTAGCTTGCTTGAGTTGACAGGTCCCCATGGCAGGAACACAGAGAGGTCCTCTGGCAGAAGATTAAGCCAAGGCTCATTGGTTGAAGGCCTCCTCTATGGTTTTCCATGACCCCAAAGACATGAGGAAGTCCATAGTTTAAAAAGGTTTATTGTCATGACAGAAAGTGGATGTAGCTGTACCCCCTGTCCTCAGGACAGGCCTGAGGTTAAATATCTTTTGTAAGGAGGATGGTCTAGGAAGGAATGCTTAATTGGCTATGCCCTCTGTCCTTTAGGTATCTCAATAATAGGGAGATCTCTTGAGGCTCTGCGGTCTGTAGTCACAACCCCCTACTTTGGAGGGGCTGGTAGGGGCGTTGCCCTACATGACTGAAAGGTACGAATCAATGGAGGTCTTTGGCCTCATGTCAGGACCCTGGAGTCTGGGAGCATGGAGAAATGTATGCCATCCCTTGCAGGGATACCTGTTGGGTCTTTGGCCATCTCTAGGCAGTGTTCAACCAGAAACCATGCTATTCTTTCATGGTCCTCTGCCCTACACTCCTCCATTTTGATTGCCTTAGCATTGCAAACTATGCAGTTCTAATGCAATGGAAGAGGGAGGAAGCAGGCAAGTCCCCCCCGCCACCCGGTGTGTCAATATCATTCCTCCAGTCACTGGCTGCTAGATGTTGAGCAGATAAATTTCTCATTCAAAAAAGGTTTTGTGATCACTAACTTCATTAAATTATTTATCTACTTATTTGTTTATTTGTTGTATATTTGTGTATGTGTGAGGGTGCATATGAGGGTCAGAGGACAACTTGAAATTGTCAATTATTTTCTTTCACCATGTCAGTTCTAGGGACAGCACTCAGGATCACAGGCCTGATGTTCTGCAAGTGTCTTTATCCACTGAGCCATCTTGACAGCACCCTGAATTTTGGAGTCTACCATTTAGATGAGTCAAAACACATGGCAATGTTCAAGTGATAATTGCATATTATTCTTATTGATAAGTTTGCATCCACTTCTAATATCTTATGAATATGTTACAGAAATCTGTTTGAGCCATCTTGCTTGTCTCTGATCTTTAATTTAAAAGAGATACTACTTCAATATAGCTTTATTGAGAGAATAATGTAAAATAGTATCTTGATACTTTATAAAGCCCAAAGCAATTGCTAATATCTAATGAATAAATGCATTTTAGAAAATATAAATACATGGTTAACTTTTAGTTCAGATATAATTTTATGCTTGCTTTGATTTTATGTGTACTGAGATACATAAAATACTGTAGAAAAGTATACATTGCTTGAACCACTTAACCACATATGTGTACAATTATGACAAGGTGCATTTTGTTATTTTTTTGTGAGAAATTCTTAATTGTTCCAAAGTATAAAGCTTTTCCATTTTTAATATGTGTACTCAACAATTATGAGAATATATGAACTAGTCAGAAAGGAGTAATATAAAACTTAGTAATAAGCCAGTTTAATGTGTTAGTATAGCAAAGTCTCTCAGTTTGTATTTCCCTTAAAATTTATTCAAATTAAATTTTAACTAGCTTTTTTTCTCTAGCTTCATAAAGCTGTTATTTTCCCCATTCCATATATGTGCAGTACAGTGAAGCTATAGATAAATAAATGTAGATGGGAAATATGGTAAAGTTACAATAGAGATTTCTCTGGAAAAACAGTATTAATATCTGAACAAAGACAGAAAGCTAAAGAAAATCATTATTAACCTTTTTCTAAGATCAGAAATTGTTACCAGTATCATTTAAACCCTTGATTCTCTAGGCACTTTTCCATTGGATATGCTCAGAAGGAGGTGACTGAGTGCCTGTTTCTGAGTGAAGTATGGGGATTAAGAAACTACTTTTGGTGCACAAAGTCTTCAGACTCTCCATGCTCCTTGAGTTTTATTATTTGGTGATCACTGCTCCCTAGTTTCATTCAGCATAGATTTTCTTAGTTATGATCTTCCCTGCAAGAACAGAGAGAAGGTGATAGCCAGGGTTTGGCTGTTTATAAGCACATCAGGCTAGGGATAACAGAATGGGAACAGTTATATTCACCCCTTATACGTTTCTGTTCAAATGCCTTTTCCTCTGTGTTCAGTTAAGAACTAGTCTATTCTAGAACCTATCAGAGTCAATACTCAAACTGGAGAAACAAGAATGAAAATGTCATTGCTTGTACGGATGTCCAGCCTTCTGAAATTGTGACATAATTTCACTACTTACAAAGTTTGTGCTTAAGAATTGAATACATTGAGTAACAAAAATTTTATAAATCTCTCTTATTCTCTTTTTTTAAAGATTTATTTGTTTTATGTATGTGAGTAAACTGTTGTTGTCTTCAGATACTACAGAAGGGGGCATCAGATCTCATTACAGATAGTTGTGAGCCACCATGTGGTTGCTGGGAATTGAGCTCAGGACCTCTTGAAGAGCAGTTAACACTCATCACTGCAGAGCCATCTCTCCAGCCTACAAATATTTCTTAACATTTTAAAATTAAATTTATAATCTTATAATTTGGATCACATTCATAACCCTTGTCCATGGGTTGGGCATGTCTAGTAAGGAAATTATGTTCCACCCTTGTAAACTCTCATATAAATGAACTGTATCACAGTAGTAGAAAATTCTAAATTTTTACATACTAGGTAATTTAGGCTAATATTTATATTTTAACACACAAATAAATAAGGATTGTATATTGAAAATTTCATAACAGATATCTAGGACTTAGGAGTCAAGGGGCAGTAAGTGTTTTTTATGTACAGCCATTCAAAAATGTACTTATAGCCACATAAAGTAGTTGTAAATTGCAATTACACATACACTCAATTATAGGGACTATCATTATTCATATATACCAAATTCTTCCACTGGCCTACTATGAATATTTTGGAAAATTATAGTATCACTTGCAACAGCAGAAATATCTAAATTGTATACATTAACAGTAAATTTATTTTTTTAAACTATAGTCAAATATTCCTGGCTCAGACATCAGTTAAGAAAATTATTAACTCATATTCATTCTTTGCTTTATTCTCTTTATTCTCTCTCTCTCTCTCTCTTTCTCTCTCTCTCACACACACACACTCTCTCTCTGTCTCTCTCTTTCTCTCTTTCTCTCTCTCTCTCTTTCTCCAGATAGTCTACACATTTTAGTAAAAAAAGAAGGAAGGCAAAGAGAAGAACGGATACAGATTTAGATTTTAGCATTATGTGCTAATGCTTTTGGTTTGCTCCTGTTATCTTTGCCAACCATAGGAGTGTTTTTTCTGGATGTGCTATTTGAAATTTGCCTTTAGAAGTCAGGCTTTCATCAAAACAACACCTACGGTAATAGTGTACAGTGAGAACATTATAACGATGTGCTTATTCTGCTTATGTAATGTATATTCAAGCTGGTTATAATTAACTCACTTCTAAGAAAAACATTATAATCAATGTTACTATACTTTGCACTTCCAATATAATTAACTTCCATGAGCTCAGCTGAGTGCACAGCTTCCATTATATCATGTTCCCATTTTTCTACTGTTACCCTTTCATGACATTGACTCGGAGCATTATATGGTGCTGTGTGTGTTGTGTGTGTGTGTGTGTGTGTGTGTGTGTGAAGAATATGGTTACCAGGTCTTCTGCAAACTGAAGTGGTGAAATCAACAACAAATGTGTTGGAAGTAACCTATGGATAGAGAGTGATAACGTTTGATTTTGGCTTTGTGTGCTGTTCTAAGAAAGCAAGGGAAGGAAAATAATTTTCTCCCTATGAGATTCCACTAAAAGATTAATTAAAACAAAAATCTTTGATTTTGTTACTATATTTTCTACGCTGTTATAAAGAGGGTGACTACTGTTTACTTCTGTTTTTTAGATTAGTCTCCTGTAGATCATTACACGATAGATCAATGCTCTTCTGAATAAATCAGATCCATGCTTGGCTCAATGACATTGTGTCAGGTTTTTCTTAAATATTCTTTTTTTTTTTTTTTTTTTTTTTTTTTGAGACAGGGTTTCTCTGTATAGCCCTGGCTGTCGTGGAACTCACTCTGTAGACCAGGCTGGCCTCGAACTCAGAAATCCACCTGCCTCTGCCTCCCAAGTGCTGGGATTAAAGGCGTGCGCCACCACCGCCCGGCTGAGTGTCAGGTTTTTCTAGTTCTTTTACAGCATCTCTACAGTCTTTATTTTAAATACCTGTTCCATGATCCCTGAATTTCTCATCCAGGGAAGAGATCTCACTTTGTCCTATCAAGATCCCTTCCTAATCAGGAAATTTTGTTGAGTATTTAGTACTTGTTCCATATTAACAATTTTAATTCATTCTTTATAATATTTCATGGTGTGCTTATAGTTCTGAAATGATGCAAAGAATAACCTATTTAGTGAAGTTTAATTAGGAATTGACTTGAACAAAATTTTTGTTATTCATTCACTTATTCATTTATTTATATACATACACATACATATGTATATATATATATATATATATGTTCAATTATTCAAAATGTATTATGTATCTAATTACTACAGGGAGTTTCAGATTGGGGCATAAAAGAAAACAGAATGGAAGAAAGAATATCATCCTCAGCCCAAGATCTATATAAACATAGGTTTGAGGAACTTATTGTTATTCAGAGAAACATTTTTTTCCAGGAGCTTTACTGCTATGCAGACCAGCTGTCTTAGGAGCCATTTCCCCTTGGTGATAAAAGAGGAACATAAAAATATTCATGCCTCCACTCATTTAAAAAATTTATGGAGTGCCTCATATTTCAGGCATAGTGCTTGGCATTTGGGGGATTATTAATGAATGAAACTCATTAATTACTACTGTTAAAAGTTTGCCTGTACCTCTGAGGAACTGTGAAGTAGAAAATAACATTTTCAAGCCTTGTGTGGTTGTGCATACCTATAACTCCAGCACTTGGGAGGATGAGAAAGTGAAGGGCAGCCTCCATTCAATAGTGAATTTCAGGCCAGTTTGAGCTATATGAGACATGGTCACAGGATGGAAAAGAAAAGAAAAAAAAAACCAATGCATTTTTTAATGATCTACAAATAAAATATAAATGTACTCATTTAGAAAAACATAGCTACACAAAAATTTCCTAGCCAATATCTGTACACATTGCGACATGTCAGAAACAATTTTGATATGATATGTCTGTGAGTGTCTGAGTTTCGTTGTACCTGGTGGTTCACATTAATGTTATTCTTTCCTAAGAATTTTGTCCAACTTAATCTCATGAAAACTTAACACGTTAGTACCAAAAGATTCTGAACCCAGTGAATATTTTATTTGGGTAAACCGACTTCCTTTTTAGAATGAGTCACAACGTTTGGTATCAAAATGTTTGGTATCATTAAAGTCTCTATGCCTAGTTCTATATCAATGGCCCCTAACAATTCATTGTATGTGAGCACCTTTGCCAGGTGAGTTATTTCTCCCCCATTACCACTCACACAAGATGATCCTACAGGCCTCTGGTCCTCTCCATATTCTTAGGACTAGTTCCAGATCAGTGGTCTTCAAACCTGCTTTTTTCAAGAGCCACCTTTGACTAATGAGGACACCCTTCCCTCTCCTTTCTTTTTCTATACCTACTGCCCTATCTGGATCTTAGTTCCAGAACCATAATTAAGAAGGTTGGCCCAGTTAACCAGCTCATCTACCAACTTAACCAGGCCCAGCTCAAGTTTCACAGTTCCTGCACTGGTCAAATCTTAGAAAATCTGATTATCATATCAAACATACAATCAAAGAAAGAGGTCTACATCACACAGGTGAAATTGCAAAAACAAAATCAACATGTTTGGCCAAAATAGCATGTCTTCCAACAAGCTGAATAGTTCTATAGAAATGATAGGTAAACATGAGGAAAAAGAAGTTAAAAGATTATTTATTAACTATTTGAAATTTAAAGTTAACAAAGGCATGAATACACCCCATTAAACTCTAAGAAGATAATAAATGATAGTGTAGTCTCTATGAAAATGCAAATACATGAGTGAATGAAGTTAAGAAGAATTTGAGTTCAATAAAAAATTAAATAAACAAACCGAAACATTGAAAAGGAACATTGAAATGAAGCTAGGATTAAAAAATTCCACAACACAATTAGAAAAATAATGGGAAAGCCAAACAAATGGAATAAGCCAATGCAGAAGAGAGAATATGTGGACTGAAGATAAAGATCTAGGCAAAATAAGCAAAGAATATAAAAAGTTAAAATACCACAGGAGAGGAACATACAGTAAATGTAGAGAATTATTAATGGATAAAATCTTCAAATTATAGGTAAAGGTGAATGTGATGACTATTTCTGGTTGTCAACTTGACTACATATGGAATTAATTATAAATCAAATGGCTGGGGATATCTGTGGGGAATATTTTTTCTTCATTAAATCATTTGTATCAGGAAGACCCACTTCTAATCTGGATTTTTTAGATAGGAAGAACCACCTTTAAGGACCACATTTTCTGATGGCAGCCTGTATAAAGGACCTGGAAGAAGAAAGCTTACTCATTTTGTCTGCTTGCTGTCCCTTTCATTAGCAAGTCCATTCCTTCATTTGGCATCAGAGTCTTCTTCTAGATTCTGGCATATACTGCAGACCAGCTGAAAAACCCAGCTTTGAGGACTGAATAATTACTGGATTTTTGGACTTTTTGTTGGGAAACAGCCATTGTTGGACTAGGTAGATCACATCCCTGTAAGCCATTCTTATAAATATCATATATGTATAAGATAAATGATAAGATATATTTATAAGATACAGTAGAGCCTACAGCATATCATAGTTATGATAAGTATACCAAACAGAGAACAATGAAAAAACAAACAAACAAAAATAACACATGTTACAAATCAAGGAACTCCATCAGCCAAAAGCCAGAAGGACTTGAAGCAATGCATTACAATTTCTAAAAGACAATGACTTAAAATCCAGACTATTGTATGCAGTAAAGCTATCTGTCATTGTTGAAGGAGAAAGAAAATTGGTCCATGAATTCATCAAAGAAACAGCTTAAAAAATTATATTGTATAAAAACAAGTCCTATATAGAGGGGATTCTTGCAGTCAACCACTGGACTAAGCACGGGGATCCCCCAGTGAGGTCTCCAATGGAGGAGTTAGAGAAAAGACTGAAGGAGCTGAAGGGGTTTGCAACCCCATGGAAAGAAGAATAATACCAACCACCCAGATGCCCCAGAGCTCCCAAGGACTAAACCACCAACAAGGAGTACACATGGAGGGACCCATGGCTCCAGCTGCATATGTAGCAGAGGATGGCCTTGTCAGGTATCAATTGGAGAAGAGGCCCTTGGTACTGTGAAGGCTCAGTGCCCCAGTGTAGGGGAATTCGAGGGTGGGGGTCGGGAGTGGGTGGGGGAACACCTCATAGAAGCAGAGGAGGGGAGATGGGATAGGACGTTTCAGGAGGGGGCAACTGGGAAAAGGAATGACATTTGAAATGTAAATGAAGAAAATATCCAATAAAAGAAAAAAAGGATAAGAAAAGAGAGGAAAAAATGAAGCTATAATTTACTGAAATACAAAGTACAACCAAGAACATATATGAACTAAAACAAAACCCAACAAAATTATTGCAATCTATACACTCTTTAATAGTATTGCTAAATATTTGTTTTTGTTTTGAAAGATATTTTCTATAGTATACCTGTCTATGGTTCCTCTTCCCCCATTTTCTCTCAGATTCTTGCCACCTACCCACACACCCAAATGCACACCCTTTCTTTCTCTCTAGAAAGCCAACAAGCAAACAAAACCCAAATAAACCACAACACACATACACACACACGCTTACACACAAGAACACACACAACTTTCAAATCTTGCCAAGCACCAAAGAGATAAACTTAAGTAGTAATCTGGATTACATCTAATTGAGTTGTTGACCAAAGAGGTCCCATGAGAAACATCAGCTTAAGGGGTTGCAAAAACCATAGGTTGCTCTCCACACTGTGACAGCAAATTTTCATTGTTGAAGATAATACCTACACAGTTCATTGTATATGGAGAAGCAGAGCTTGTGTCTACATAGAACCTTCACCCTGATGTGCTAGTACTTTGGTACAGGAAGGTACATTGTAGATCACCAAAGGTTAAATGTAAATGTGATCTCAGACTCTAACCCTTTGGTATACAATGCTGTCCTGCCTGCAAGATATGCTAGTGCAATGGTGGCACAAAATTTGTGGTGAAAACCAATCTATATTTGATTTGACTTAAGGTCCACTTCACAAGATAAAATGTATACCTTACACTGCTCGGGTGACCAAGAACCTGAGACTGGACAGCCTCAGGAAGACCTGGGGAAAACCAAGTACTCTTTTAAAAAAATAAAATTTCTTAAAGTAACAGTATAATGACTCCTAATGATATTCTGTTACATTCATAGTTCATTGCCTGACTTAGAAATCATCATAGAAACTTCCTCCTCTGTCTTTAGTGCATACTAACCAATACAAAGATTGATAGTTAGACATTATGCAGAGAGACCTTAAAACACACAGCCCTAAATGAGATGTCTTTATCAAATCCCTCCTTTCAAGGCTCTGGAAACCCTGCAGAAATATCATACTATTTTTAAACAAAAAGCTCTATGTAGCCAGGTGTGGTGGCGTACTCTTTTTATCTCAGCGCTCAGAAGACAAAGGCAGACTGGTCGCTGTGAGTCATCTTGTCTGTAGCTTGCAGAGTGAGTTACAGGACAGCCAGGGATACACAGAGAAACCCTGTCTTAAAAAACAAAAGCAAAAGAAAACAAGCAAAAAAAAATCAGAATGCACAAACACTCTAAGTATAGTATGTCATAATTGTCATGAGTAATAAGAAAAATGCTTATAAGAAAAGCTGTCAATTTATCTTTAAAAGAGTTGTCAGATTCTATGCCTGTCTATGTATATTATTGTGTTATTTATTCATTTGCTTATCTATTCATCTATTTTTCTTATATTGAAAATAGAGTTTTTCATAGAATATATTCTGATTATGATTTCTCTGCCCCCAACTACTCTAAGATCTTCCCAGCCTCTCTTCCCATCAGAATCCACATGCTTTTTGTTAGAAAAAAATTCTAAGGCATAATAATAAAATAAGATGAAACAAAAGCAAATAAACTGAAATAGGACAAGAGAAGGAGAAGGAGGAGAAGGAGGAGAAGGAAGAAGAGCAGCAGCAGCACAAGAAACACACAGACCCAGACACACACACATTGAACATACAGGGATCCCATAAAAACACAATACCAGAAGCCATAATATATACATGAAGACTGGAAAAATAGAAGGAAAAAAAAGAAAAATAGAAAAGAAAAAGAGAAAAAGAAAAATTCCTGAAAAAATATTATGAGACAAACTGCAAAGTTGCTGCTATGTTCTTTCTCTCTTGGGCATCGACAACGAGACATAAGTTTACCTGGAAGAATGATTTGTATCACGAGTAAGATTCCATTGGAAAAGCTACCTTTTCACGTGGGAGTGGCTAACAACTGGAGATAGCTTCTGGGTTAGGGATCGGGCATATTTCTATTTCTCTCAGTGCTGGGAATCCATCTGGTACAGACCTGTTCAGGCCTCTGACTGCTACCATAGTCTTGTGAGTTTATACATGCATCAGTCCTAATGTGTTTAGAAGGCCTTATTTTCTTGGTGTCCTCCAGGCCCTCTGGCTCTTAAATCTTTCTGCCTCCTCTTCTGCAGGGTTCCTTGAGCCCCAAAGAAATAGATTTGTTGGAGATATCCCATTTAAGGCTGAGTGTTCCAAGGTCTCTTATTCTCTGAATATTGCCTGGCTGTGGGTCTCTGTGTTTGTTCCTATCTATTACAGGAGGAAGCTTCTCTGATGATGGCTGAAAAAGGCACTGATATTTGATTATAGCAGAATATCATTAGTAGTCATTTTACAGCTATATTCCTTTAGAAGAACAGTAGCATTTGGTTTTCTTCTAACACTCTGGGCTATCTAATCTCAGAATCTTGGCTACCCTAGCAGTTTTGCAAATGGTTTCCATTTTATAGATTCGGCCATAAACTTAGGTAGATATTGGCTGGTTATCATCAAAGCTTTGTGTCACCATTGCACCAGAGCATATCGCAGGAAGGTCATCATTGTAGATGGAAAGCTTTGTAGAGGGGTTGATGTTTACCTTTTTTCTTTTGATGCCATGAAGAGCACTGTCCCATACCATGAACACTAGTCCCTAGTGGTGAAGTCTCTATGTGGCAGCAACTTGACTTTCTCAAGTTCAATTAGTTGTGTAGTTGTCTATAGCAATAAGTTCTTACCATCAGTTTGTAGAGAGTCAAAAATAGCCTGTTCAATAGCACAGGTTTGGGGGGAATTCCCATGATGTCACTTTGGCAAACACTCTATTATATGTAACCCATTCCCAGTAATGGCAGCTTCATTTGGAGACTAGAGATGTCCAATTGGAGTTCTGTTTCCTCTGTAACTTATTGATTTCATTTAGATTTCCATTGTAACTATATATGTTTTAGGAACCTTCTACTCTAGGTTTCCATACAACCCTGGAAATGAAGATGAGTTTAAGCTGTCACTTCCCATATTCCTCTCTCTCCCCTGTCTTCTCTTACTGTTCCCATTTAATATTCTCATTCAAGTCCTATCACCCCAACTTCCTTACTCTCTATGTAATCTCAGTGGCTATACAGATTGTAACTTTCTTGCCAAATGCTTAACAGCTATTATTCACATATAAGCATATACACACCATACTTTTCTTTATGGGCTTGTATTACTTCACTCAGGAAGATATTTTTCTAGTTGTATCCATTTTTTCTGTAGATTTCATGACTTTAAAAATGGGTGGCTGATTAATACTTTTGGGCCATCCTAGGCCATTGACAGGGTGGTCTAAGAGGAGGTAAGGGTCACCTAGAGGAGGAGTGAGTCAGGCATGATGGGCAGGGAAATCTCGCAGTTCTGACTTACAAGCAATCAGGTGGTTCCTTATTTATACAGGCTTCATAGAACAGAAACAGACTAATGATTATCCAGGAAGTTCAAACTATATCATTTTGTGTCTGAATATATATTTTACTTTTCATTACATGTCCAGGGTCACAATTTCAGTCACAATTAGAAAGAACAAACAGAACAGATATTATTTTTTATTTTAGGCCTATAGCTCAAATTCAAAGAATTTAAAGAATGTTTCCGCCAAGCAAACACATTCAATATATTACAGTCTGCTTTTAGTCTGGCACTATTTTCAGTTTTAAAGTACACTAGAAAAATAGAAAATACCTGAATTGGTCTTTTTATGAGTAGCAAACACTGATTCCTGACTCATTTTACTATGTTGTTTCATCATCTATGCTATAAAGTTGGAAAGGTTATTTTAGTCAATTTACTGTATTACTGAGTCTATTATTTCAGGACCTTACCCCGCACAATCCTCTATCATTAAACTACATTTTCAGAGAGTTCTAAGCATATTATAAAAAAGAGACTTGAATCTTTTCCAATTTTCCTGGACTTCAGAGTTTATCAACTATTCTTAACTTTATCTAGTTCCAATTATACTGTTTGAGTTTCCGTAGGGGTGGATACCCCAAGAAGATTCCTGGGGCAATGGCCTCATTAGAGATTCCTAGCTTTGTGCTTACCTATACTTATCACAACTCCATGGCATAAGGAAGAGTTCTGAATGGATCAGATCAATTTATTTCCCTAAAAGCACAAGAGAAAATGAAAGTAAATGAAAAACTTCCCTAAAGAGATTCAGACATAATTTTCTTTGGGAAAAGACACAAAATTAGTCGTAATGCAGAAAAGTCCCTAAGCGTGCAACACAGAGAAACCAAAACTGAAAAGTGACAAAATTACAGAGATCCCTGCATTTGGCTCAGCTTTGATGGAACTGTGTCAAACAGCTATGCTAGCTTTAAGACTTTCACTGTTTCCAGTGGATCTGGCTGTGCTAATGTTCCATTGTGTAAATGCACCACATTTTTTCCATTCATTGATGAACATCTAGACTGTTGATAATTTCTGGATAATGTGAATACATCAGCAATGGACATTGTTGAGCAAATGTCTTTGTAGTAGGATGAAGTCTGCTTTGGTACATGCTCAAGAGTTGAATAGCTCGATCTCTTGGTAAATCAATCACAAGGAACTGCTACACTGACTTGGATAGTGATTGACAAGATTTTCATTCCCACCAGCAATGGATGAGTGTTCCTCTTACTCCACATTCTTGCAAGCATGAGTTGTCATTTGTAGTTGGCAAAAATCTTCCTAATTTTGTAGCCTGGTGGTTTGCCTGTTATGTTGATGTTTGCTATATATTAGGTTTTCAGTTTTATGTGGTCCCCTTTATTATTATTCTTAAGGCATATGCTATTGATGTTTTTATTCAGTAAGTTTAAGATTATTCCTCATTTTCTCATCTATCTGACTCAGTGTATCTGGCCTTATTTTGAGGTCTTTGGTGCATTTGTAGTTGGGTTTTATGTCAGGTGATGAGTATAGATCTATTTTCATTCTTTTCTATGTAGCTGTCTCCTTTAAGCAACAAAACTTAGAAAAGATGCTGTCCTTTTTGTACTGTGTATTCATGGATAATTTGTCAAAATTTGAGTATCCACAGATGTGTGGATCTATGTCTGAGGTTTCAATTAAACTGTATTGATCAACATGTCTGTATAGTTCTTTAAATTATACCTGACAAAGATTTTCTCCCTTTTAACAGATTATTTGCTCTGTTGATAGTGCCTGTACCTATGCAGAAACTTTTAACTTTATGTATTCTCACTTGTTGGGGCTAGTTTCTGTGTTATTGGATTCCCATTAAAAAATTCTTGCTTATACCCCAATCAACTGCAGTCTCTATTTTCTTATAGTTGGTTTAGCAGTTCAAATTCAAAATTGAGATCTTTGACTTTTTTTTTAACATTAAATTGGTTTTGTATAGAGTGAGATATATGGTTCTAATTTCATTCTTTTGTAGATGGACAACCAGTTTGTCAACACAATTTCTGTTCTTTTGGTTTTCCTGTCTTTTTATACTAGTACTAGGCTTTCATTGTGTTCAGAGATCTGTGTTATAATTTGAGGTCAGGTATTATGATACCACCAGATGTTTTCTTTCTCCTTTGGATATCTGTGGCTATCCATTGTATTTTATAATTCCATTAAAATTCTTGAATTTATTTTTCTTTTTCTATCAGAAATGACATGGGAAATTTGGTAAGAATTGTATAGAATATTTTACTTTTGCTAATATATCTATTCATATTAATCCTTCCAATGCAGGAACACTGTCTAGTATCTCCTTTGGTATCCTTTTGCAATGAGTTTTCATTTATCATTGTAGATGTCATTGACTTCCCCTTGTTTTGTTTTATTTCTAAGTACTGTTTTATTTAGAGCTATTGTAAATGGAAAGGAGTACAGACTGGAAACTGAGCCCAAGACCTCTGTGAATTTTTTCCCAATTTCTTACCCTGTATTTTTATTATTGATGTGTATGATGGCTACTGACTTTGCATTCTGCAGCTTTGCTGAATGTATTTATTAGAACTAAGTGTATTGGGGTAAAGTCTATATATAAAGTCTTTAAGTATAGAAATAGGGATAGTTTGACTTCTTCATTTCCTATTTTTAAATTCTCCTTTTGTATTTCTCTTGTCTTATTGGTCTTGCTAAGACTTAAAGCTCTATGTTGAATAAGAAAGAAAATATAGGGCATTATTTTCTAATATCTGATTTTGCAACAATTGTTTTCAGTTTCTCCATTTAGTATAATGTTAGCTAAAGTAAGTTTTACATAGTCTTTATTATTTTAATGTATGTTTGATTACTTCTCAGGGTGGTTTTTTGTTGTTGTTGTTGTTTTGTTTTGTTTTGGTCAGGAAGGCATCACATTGATTTGCACAGGTTGCACCAAACTTACATCTTGGATGAAACTCACTTGGCATGGTGTATGGTTTTCTTAATGTGTCCTTGGATTCAGGTTCTAAGCATTTTACTGGAAATTTTTGTATCCATATTAATTAGGAAAATTGTTATGCAAATTTGTTGTATTATCTTTATCCAGTTTTAGCATCAGGGTAGTACAGACTTCATAGTATGAATACTACTATGATAGTATTGACCTCATAGAAGGTATTTGGTACTTTATCTTCCATTTTATTTTATAGAACAATTTGACAAGTGTTGGCATTATATCTTCCTTAAAACTATGATATAATCCAGCAATGAATTAATCTCATCTAGACATTATTTTTTAGGAGTGCTCTTGGTTATAGCTTTGATCTCATTGTTTATTTAGGCTATTTAGTTTTCTAGATCATGTATATTTGCGCTGATGAAGGAAGCCAGGGCCTTGTCCATGCTGACATTCAATTTGCTCACTGAACCTCTGGCCCTTGTGCTGTGAACTTATGCTCCACTAATAAACTCAAAACTTGTCTGAAAAATTTTATTAAAGATATAATCATACCCTAAAATGAAATATCTATGTAGATGGTTTAGAATCTTGGCAAAAGATAAATTGCTCCTTATTTATGGTCTCCTTTATTATCTACACTCTCTAAAATTCTACACCAATAAAAAACCAAACATGCATATAAAGGTAATCATTTTTAAATGTTTTGAAGAGTTTTCCAAGACCAAAGAACTACACACTAACCTCTGCAGTGAGCAACATTTTCCAATCTTGTAAGTACTTTCACTTAGTGGCACATCTTTAAAATAGTCTTGACAATGTATTGGAAAATTTACACAATATGTCAAAAAGAACTCAGAACCTTAGTTTTCTGACAAAAGTCCCCATCTTATAGTTTAAGGTGTTAAAACACAATGGTGTGTCATTTTCCCCAAATATGATAAAATACAACTTCTATTCTTGTGATGGAAGAATAAGAAACTAACTTATCATGTGTGCTCATTTAAAACTATGAGGATTGTGCATTTAATAAACCTTATTCTGTCATAACATTTTAATTTAAATTATTAGATATATCTGTATAGTTCATTCAATATCTATAAGCTATTTACTCTCTATCTCTAGAATCCTGTTTACTGTGAAATATTATATTTGTTTTTAATTACAGAAAATCTTTGGCTGACAAAATTTTAAATATATATCTACAAAATGTAATTATTATGAAGAATAATATTTGAATATTGTATAGAAAATGGCTAAACATTTAAATGAGTGCTATGATATTATGCTGGAAAAACACTAAAGAGATATATTCCCATAGCAGCCAAAACATAAAATACCTTTGATTGGAGACTTTGCTACTGTAGTGCCACCATTAAAATGTGACTGCCACATTGGTCACATTTTTTCACCATCTGTTTTCATAGTTCTGATTTAGAATCTATGTCCATGATTGCTAACTTAAAATGTGGTTATCTCACAATCCTTATTGCTGTTTATATATTCCATAACCTATTATGTATTTGGTTATGAGATTTAAGGTTTTGGGTTCATATAAAAAGTACTGGAAACAATAATTTACAAAAGGATGAATATTTATGAAAGAATGTTAGATCATATTTCTTTGATCTATTTATTTGAATAACTTCTCTCAGTAGGGCATTATTAGTACATTCTTTTTAATACTTAAAAACCTAAAACATACTGGGCTAAAGAGACTTCTCTCTAGAGGTTAAGAGCATGCGCTGATCTGACAGAGTGCCTGAGTTTGTTACAGAGCACTCACATTGACCAGCTTACAATCACTTGTAATTCCAGTTCCAAAGCATCCAATGTCCTCTTCTGGCCTTTGGGCACTTAGATTGACATTTTCACAAGCACAACCACATATCCACCAACACATAGATAGATGCACACAAATAACATAAGATATTATGTTCTTGGAAGAAATACTAAATGACTTGCAGAAAGCACTAATATAAAATAACAGCTTCATAGTTGTTGCTGCATAATAGAAAAAAAGCTTTTAATTTCTCATTAATTACACTACCTTTTAATGCTAATAATTTTCACATTAATAAGGATGAGTTAAGCTGGGTGTGGTGGTATAAGCCTTTTATCCCAGAATGTAGATGTAGGCAGAAATAATCACTGGAGATCTGAAGGTCAGGATAGGATAGATGGCAAGACATTGCCTTGAAAACATCAATGAAGTGAATATTAAATTTTAGGAAACGTGACCTTCTAAAATAACATTTATTTTTATTTTATGTGCATTGTCATTTTGCCTGCATGCATGCCTATTTTGCCTCGATATATGTCTGTGTGAGGCTATCAGGTTCTCTATAACTGGAGTTACATCTGTGAGATGCCATGTGGGTGCTGGGAATTGAACCTGGATCCTCTGGAAGAGCAATCAGTGCTGTTAACCACTGAGCCAGCCTGGAACATGACTTTCATGTTGAAGTAAGGCCCATATTTCAACTTACCACAAGTGAATTTATGTACTATCGTGTGTCTTTTCTATTTGCTGTGATAAAAGAATCCAACAAAATCAACTGAAGAAGACTGACTCACAGTTGTGTTATAGACCATCACTGCAGGGAATTCAAGGCAGCAGGAATTTGAAACACCTGGTCCCACAACAGCTGTAGTTAAGAACAGAGCTCCAAATAGAGAGGCATTATCCAGATGAAAGCTAGTTAAACTTTGTGGGACACTAAACAAATACAGATCTAGTAAATAGAGGAAACAGATTTGTAGGGTTAGGGAAGCTGGCAAAGGGTGGAAGATAAATAGGAGAGAGTTGAAGACAGAGCAAACAAAATATACAGTGTATATGTATAAGCTTGTGAAAGAGTAAAGTTTATTAATAAAATTAAAAAGATATAAAACAACAAGACAAGCAAATGAACTATTTCTAGTCACAGGCAGGCCTGACCTGAATATCAAGGAGGATTTCTCTTTTGCACTGTATGAGCACACTGGACCCTAGATAAGCAAGAGGGAAGGGAAACTGAGGATGTAGCATAAGTTCCGGCCTGTAGAGCTCATCTATAAAATGAAATCTGGCCACATAATTTAGGCCAGTTAATTCAAGAACTATCTGCCTTAGCTATATATATATATATTTTTTTTTTAAAAAATGTGTAATTTTGACAACAATAAAAGGAACAGAGAGTAGTGAATTGCCATGTGGGTGTAAGTGTTTTGGTTGCTAACCTGCTTTGCTCAATATTTCCAAGATTTTATACAGCTCCAAACATCATAATTTAGGATGAGGTATGGCTATTTCAATTTAGTAAAAAACCCTACGAAGTCATGAAAATACTTGAGTGGCAAAACATAATATACAATTATTAATACTAGATTGAATAAAATACTTCAAACACGTGAAACCCATGGAGGATTCTTGTCCTACAAAGAGAGGAGGAGTTGACTGGCTCAATGATATAGATAATTGATAAAATTTTATTTAAAAATACTTTGTAAAATTAGAAAAAGTAAGCAATGTGTTTACAATTTAAGTAAATTAAATCTATTAATTAACATATTTATGAAGAAAACTGGCTAACTATCAAATATCTAGAAAGAGAAAACCATAGAAATGCTATGAGCTCTTACATCTCATTTTTACAGGAAGGATAACTAGAAACCTAAGGAAATGTTATCATGAGCACTGGGATACAAAAATAAATTCCTACAAGCTTTTACGAACATAAATATGTCCAGTTGAATCAGCATCATTTGTTGAAAATGCTGTCCTTTTTCCACTGGACAGTTTTAGTTCATGACCATAGGTGTGTGGATTCATTTCTGGGTCTTCAATTCTATTCCATTGATCTTCTTGCCTATCTCTGTACCAATACTATGCAGTTTTTATCACTATTGCTCTGTAATACAGCTTGAGGTTAGGGTAGTGATTCTCCAGAAGTTCTTTTATTTTTGAGAATAGTTCTCAATATCCTGTTTATTTTGCTATTCCAAATGAATTTGCAAATTGCTCTTTCTATCTCTATGAAGAATTGAGTTGGAATTTTGATGGGGATTGCATTGAATCTGTAGGTTGCTTTCGTCAAGATGGCCATGTTTACTATATTAATCCTGTCAATCCATGAGCATGGAGATCTTTCCATCTTCTGAAGTCTTCTTGAGTTTCTTTCTTTAGAGAGTTGGAGTTCTTGTCATACAGATCTTTCACTTGCTTGGTAATATTTGCACCAAGGAAGAGGAAGGTTACTGATTTGTTTTGTAGAAGAATACAAATCGTTCCATTCTTATTTCCTTGTACAAAGCTCAAGTCCAAGTGGATAAAGGACCTCCACATAAATCCAGATATACTGAAACTAATAGAGAGAAAGTGGGAAAGAACCCGGAATACTTGGGCACAGGGGAAAAGTTCCTGAACAGAACACCAGTGGCTTATGCTCTAAGATCAAGAATTGACAAATGGGACCTCATAAAATTGCAAAGCTTCCATAAAGCAAAGGACACTGTCAATAGCATAAAACGACAACCAACATATTGGGAAAAGATCATTACCAATCCCACATCTGATAAAGGGCTAATATCTAATATATATAAAGAACTCAAGAAATTAGACTCTAGACAATCAAATAACCCTATTAAAAATGGGGTACAGAACTAAACAAAAAATTCTCAACTGAGAAAACTTGGAACAGTAGAGAAGCACCTAAAGAAATGTTCAATATCCTTAGTCATCAGGGAAATGCAAATGAAAACAAACCTGAGATTCGAACCTTACACAAGTCAGAATGGCTAAGATATCACTCAGGTGATAGCAGATACTGGCGAGGATGTGGAGAAAGTGGAACACTTTTCCATTGTTGGTTGGATTGCAAATTGATACAACCACTTTGGAAATCAGTCTGGCAGTTCCTCAGAAAATTGGACATAGTATTACCTGAGGACCCAGCTATACCACTCCTGGGCATGTACCCAAATGATTCTCCAACATATAACAAAGACACATGCTCCACTATGTTCATAGGAGCCTTATATATAATAGCCAGAAGCTGGAAACAGTCAGATGTCCTTCAACAGAGGAATAGATACAAAAAATGTGGTACATTTATACAATGGAGTATTATTTAGCTATTAAAACAATGAATTCATGAAATTCTTAGGCAAATGAATGGAACTAGAAAATATCCTGAGTTAAGTAATCCAATCACAAAAGAACACACATGGTATGCACTCACTAATAAGTGGATATTAACCCAAAAGCTCACAATCCCCAAGATACTACTCACAGACCACATGAAGCTCATGAAGAAGGAAGACCAAAGTGTCAGTGCTTCAGTCCTTCTTAGAAGGAATAACAAAATACTCATGGGAGCAAATATGGAGACAAAGTGTAACAGAAACTGAAAGAGGGGCCGTTTGGAGACTGCCTCACCTGGGTATCTATCCCATGTGCAGTCACCAAGGGTAGACACTGATGTGGATGCCAGGAAGTGCATGCTGACAGGAGCCTGATATAACTGTCTCCTTAGAGGTCTGCCAGAGCCTGACATTTACAGAGGTGGATGCTCAAAGCTAACCATTGAACTGATTGATCACAATGTCCCTAATAGAGGAGTTAGAGAGAAGACTGAAGGAGCTGAAGAGGTTTAGGGCACCATGGGGAGAGCAACAATACCAACTAACCAGAGATCCCAGGGTCTAAACCACCAGCCTGGGAGCACTTAGGGAGGGACCCATGGCTTCAGCTATACATGTAGGGGAGGAAGGCCTTGTTGAGCATAGGTGGGAGAGGTGGTCCCTGGTCATGTGAATGCTGGATGCCTTAGTGTGGGGGAATTTGAGGGCATGAAAGTGGGAGTGGGTGGTTGGGTGCATACCCTCACAGAAGCAGGAGGAGGAGGGATGGGATAGAGGGTTTCTGGGGGAGGGAAATGGGGAAAGGGGATAACATTTGAAACGTAAATAAATAAAGTATACAATAAAATATATTCAGATATTCTTACACATAGATTAAAATACAACCTTAAAAAAGAATATAAACATCTATTAAAATTAAGAATGTACACATCTTTTGAACATAAAATACAATGGAAGTCTATAAGCAGTGGGGCTTTTTGTTGCCTACAGAAGGGCAAACAAAATCAATGTTCTCATGCTCACAAAATTATTCATAGGTCTCTAGATATGCACAGATATTAAAGGGATATTGGAAAGGAAAGTTGCTAGAATATTGAAAGTGATTATCATATTTTATATTACTTGAAATTTTATAATGAACTTGTATTAGTCAATAGAAATAACAACTATTTTCTTAGAATACAAATCAATAGCTCATTGCTCACGCTTTTAGTAACCTATGATGGATACTTCACCCAAATGAGAGCTGAAACTTCCAGTCAGTATTGAGGGATGCATTCAACGTTACAAAAATTCAAAACTGAAACAGAACCATAGGTTCAAACATCATGGCCCCTAAAATGCCTCTTAATGTCAGCTTTGAATCCTCTAGCTAGCATGATGTAACTACACTTTAACTCATCTATGTAGTAGAGATCAAAAGCTCTTATTTCTAATGATATTTTAATCATTATCTTCAAAACCTTTTCATGGTTCTCTAAAGTATCTCACTAAGTTTCATTCTTCAAAGTTAACCAAGCAGGCACAGACCAGTCCAGTTAGCATACTGATGCTCAATGAGCAATTAATGTATGTCAAGGAGTAGGGAGCTTTGATGGCTTGGCCCATTTGCCAGTGCTTTCCTCTGGAGTTTGTGAGTTCAAACTTGGGGTGCGGGATAAGAGAGGAATGAGCTGAGTTCCTCTGACTCTTCTGCCAATTCCAGCTCTGAGGAGCTCTGCTGCATCACAAATGTTTCATTAAGTTCGGCTAAGTGCTCAGGCGTCCTCATCACTCATTCTGTGTGTTTACAGCAGCCCAAGTAATCATCCTCAGTATTAATTTACAGAGAGCCATTTTTCAAAACCTTTTGCCTGACTCTTTATGTCTACTCTGTATTTTAATGAGAAAACAGCATCAGTCTTTGTTTTAACGTGATTTCCTAATGAAACAAATGCATTCCGCCATGCTCTTAGGAAATTGCTCATTAATAAGTGCTTTGAATTCACAAAAGCTAGATGATCTTGTGTCGTTTTCTCCAAAAATACATGTGTAACTCCAGATGTGTAAAAACTTTTTGGTGTTTTTCATGTTTCTATCCAAATATTTCTAAAGTGGAAATTTTTAAGTGTTCGCCAGCCACAGGCTTATGCTGGCAATCACTTTGCTCATTAGTCTTACTTCTGTTACTCATTACTAGCTCTGGTGGATCAACATAAATATACTCTTATCAGTGATTGTGGGACGAGATATATCCACAAGCTGCCTGAGATAAAGCCTCTGCTCCAAAGCAAGGGAGAGGAGGGATGAGGTGAGGCTTCAGGGCTGTTCTACTTGATTTCTTTTTTAGTAGCATAAGAACTATTTAGAGATATTCCAGTGTTCCAAAGCATGATCAGCTCATATTCATCCTTTGTCTCAGAAGGTTGGCCCAATGGATAATCTTATTTAAATCAAAGACCCTGGGCCAGCTGCATTTTGTTGAGATTCAGAGCAAAGGACAGCATCATGGTGAGCTACTGACAACCACCTATGGAGTGCCCCAAAGGTTTTAGGGACTGCCTAAATTATATTAAAACCAACTTTCTCACTTTTATGTTAAAAGGAAATTCATGGTTAGCCATATTATAAAGCAAACTTGGAGATTTTATTTAAGATAGTTTAATAGGAACTTAAGCATGAGGGTGAAGAGAAAGAAAGACTCTCAGAAGAATGTAAAAGCATACTCTAGTTGGGGGCTTGTGCTTACCTGAAGAAGAGACTCAGAAAGTAAGACACAATAAAGAATGGGCACAAGCTCTTCCATGCTCAGCCACAACTGAATATCATCCAATATGCCACTTTCCTTGCTTTCAAGTTACATTTCAGAATTTTTCTCTTAAGCCTTTGTTTTCTTTAATTTTTGATAAGTGAGATTACAGGGGCTCTGGATACCTTGGATAGAGTTCTAATCTGACAAGGCATAACTGAGTGCCAGTAGGGTTGCATAGGGAATTTAGTATGTGTCCTTTTTCTTTAAATGGAGTTTGGGTCAGATTCCTAGCAAATTGCAAGCTTCCAGCTGAGGGAAGAGAAAGGTCTTCATCAATTATTAACTCTCCTGCAGTTCTTGCTTCTCAACTGGGAAGAGTCTTCAACTGGTTTCTAGGGTTAGGGTTTATCTTTGCCTTTTCATACCCATCGAATTCCTCCTATATTTCTCTCCTGCCTCAGGGACCCTCTGGCAGCCTCTTGAAACTGGCCAGAGCTCATCTTGCTAGTATTGAAGGTTAGGAAATAAAGTGTGCTATTATGAAGTAGGAACACTCATTTAAATATAGGCAATCTTGAATGATCCATTTTGTACAACTAACGTAAATAGGAAGGTTGCTTATGAGTTAATATACGACATTCTCATCCACTTTTAAATTTTAGTGTGTTACACTGAATTGTGAACTCTTGCCATTTTTACATTTAAATATTTAATATACAATTGGTATTTGTCTGAAGGCAGGTAACTATTCAACTCTTTTCTTCCAGATGGTATGCTCGTCCTCATTCCTTACTGTAGCATGTCCTTGAGATAACAAATTTATAAAATAACAGGGTGATTTTGGTCCACAGTTATAGAAACCTCAGTCCATGGTCAGTCCACTCTCTGTAGGTCCAGGGACTATCATCATTGTGAGAACACAGGAAAGCAAACTCACCCTTCACATGACCAAGAAGATAAAAAAACAAATAAATAAGAAGAGGCTAGAGTCCCACCCACAACCTTCTTTAAGGGCACACCCTCAATTATCTAAAGAACTACCACTAGATCCATCCTCTTATGATTTCACTTTTGGTCCCAAAGTGTCAAGCTGGGGACCAAGACTTTACTTAACACATGAAACTGAGAAACATTCCAGATTCCAAAATAGCAGATAAATGTTAGGAAATTTTGCCATCATAAAAGTATCTATTTCCAATGAACTGCGAGGTCAGCTTTTATACATAGTAAATATCTATTAATATCTTGAAGGGTTTATTAATTACTAAGAAATTGATGTGCTTCTGTAACATCATCATATCGGCTTGTTGCATTACCTTTGAAATAAACTTGGTACCCAAACAAGATCCTTCACAATGACAAAGAAAAGCATAATGTGAGTCTTTGAAATTTATAATAGAGTTTCCAAGGCCAAAGAAATGTAAAACTGTCTGGTTATAGTTACCACATAAGCTTCTAAAGGCAGCTGGATATCAATTGGTGATATAATTTCTTATTTCATGTTTATGCACATATGCTGGTAAGACTTCTTAGGTATAGCTTCCAACATTCCTAGGCGATGCAATTTTACAACAAATTCCTTCTTCCTCTGGCTCTTGCATTTATCATTTTTATCACTATTATTTTCCAATTCACTTTACATCTCACTCACTGCCTCCTCCCACTTTGTGTTGGACTTCAAGTTAGGGGTGCTCATTGCTGGCAGAGGCTAACCATCTCTCAGCATTCAGTATTTGTTTGTAGTTCCTTGTTATAGGGTGTGACCCTGTGGGAATTTCCCCCTTCCATGTTAGCACATCTACTGATAGTGCCATTGTTCAGAGCTTGTTTATGCAGACATTTTTATGTATCACAGCATACTTCCTTATATTCTCTTTTGACAACTTGTCACTTTACTTATGCTGTTCCCTAACCCATGGATACACAAATGCAGGCATTATGATGTAGAAGTATCCATTTGGACTGGAATCTTGACAATCATTGGATCTGTCCATTGTGTCTAGGTGTAGTTGTCTAGTGGTCTTTGTTTTCTGTAAAGAGAAGCTTCTTTCATAAGGAGTGACAGATACATTTGTCTTTAGATGTGAGGATAAGATTTAGAATGTAGTTAGGAATTATGTTGGTCTAGCAAAGTAGCAGTAGTTGATTCTCTTTGAAGATCCGTGATCCTACTAGCCATAGGAATTTGGCTAGGTTGCTAAACCAGGCATAGTTTTCTCCAGTTTAGTGTGTTTTAAGTCTAATTAGGCAACTACTGATTACTATCAATATATGAAAGCCACTTTCTACACCTTTATGGATATCTTGCTATCCAGGTCACTGTTGTGCATATTATAAAAATATCTGCATAAACAATTTGTGGCTGAAAATTGCTTTAGCTATGTAGGATTATTAACTGTTTCCATCACTTGGCAGCTTGCATCTTATTTTGTGGTCCCATAGAAGCTAGACCACAGGAAGGAGGCATTCAGGCTATAGACAGCTCAAATCACCAAAGCCCTGTATCCTATGTGTGTATTGTCTTTAGAAATAGGGAGGAATTTCAGCCTCCAAGGTTTTGTTAGTTTATGGTTCTCATGGGAAACTTTATCAGATTATTAGCCCTATTGGCATAACCTTTGTGTGGGTGTGTGTACATATTTAAATAAATATAAAATAATTAGATATATTGAGGCTTTGTCAACAAACCTTTATGTTATTTGCTCCTATTCCCCTACTCTCCTTATGTATTCACCTCCCTATCTCTTTAACTGGAGACTCCTCTCTGTTTTTTGGTATCCTGATACATATAACTTCCCATGTCCTTTATGCATTTCTTATTCTGAACTTATTCCGTGCTGTGTTTTCACATTTGAAGATTTAGAGCTATCTTTCATTCATCTTTCTTGTACTGGTTGCCTCACTTAATGTAATCTTCTCTATGTCTCTTCATTTACCTGGGAATTTCATGATTTCCTTTTTATTTACAGATAAATTCTATTCCATAGTGTCTACCATATTTGTATTGTCTATTCATCTGCTGAAAGACATTTAGGTATTTTCCATTTGAGATGGAATCTCAAAGTAGTTTTAGTTTTTATTTGCCTCTTTACTAAGGATGATTTAATAGTTTTTGATAATTTTAGTTTTTGAGAACTTCTTGTTTAGATCCCTAGCACATTTTTAATGTCATCATTTATTTTCTTGACTCTTGTGTGTGTAGGTCTTCTTTGTATATTCTGCATAATGATCCACTATAAGATTATTTTCTTCACCAGATTGCTTTCTTAGTTGTACAGAAGCTTTGTGTGTGTGTGTGTGTGTGTGTGTGTGTGTGTGTGTGTTATGAGATTCCATTTATGTATTGTTGGCCTGAACTCCATGACAATGAAATCAGAAAGTACTTTCCTACATCTGAATCTTGGAGGGTTCTTTTTAGCAGTTTTAGAGTTTCAGATTTCAAATGAGTTTTTTTTTTTAGCCAATTACAGCTAATTTTTATGCAGATTGGTAGATGTGGTTGTAATTTAATTCTGCCACACATGAGGTCCCGTTTCCCCCAACACAATATGTTGAAGATGCCATCTTTTCTTCTGGATAGTTTATTGTCTCTTCATCCAATATCAGATGTCTGTAGCTATGGATGCTCATGTCCAGCTCTTCTATTTTGTTTCTTTTGTCTAGTTTTATGCCATTCAGATAGTTATCATTAGTACAGCTCTCTAATAAATCTCAAAATCTAAAATAGCAATCTTTCCATCATCATTATTATTATGATGCTGATGATGGCTCAGTGTTGTCTTGGTCAGTTCCCCCATTTTTCCTGGTTCCAGATGAAATTCAGAATTTTTTTCCTTTTAGAAATATTGTGAATATTTTGACTGAGGTTACATTTAATCTGTAAATAGCTTTAGGTAGATTGTCACGTTTATAATATTAGTATTACTAATCCATGAACCCAGTATGTCTGTATTTTTTAGTGACTATCTCAATCTCATTCTGCAAAAATTAGAGATTTGCATTGAAGAGTTCCATATCCTTCTTGGTCAAATTTATTATATTTTCTTTGATGCTACCTTAAATAAAATTGTGTGCAGTGTGGATAATCCCTTTCCCACTGTGTTTAGTGCTGGTGTATAGAAAGGCTACTGACTTTTCTAAGTTAAATTTGTACTCTTCCAATTGACTGAAGTTGTTGATTATTTCTAGAAGTTTTCTGGTGGAATTTGTGGGATTACCTTTGTATATCACATCATACCACCAGCAATAATCTGACTTCCTTTCCTATTTATATCCCTTTACTTTCCTACTCTTGCCTGTTGCTCCAGCTAGTGCTTCTAGCACTGTAATGAAAAGGACTGGGAAGAGTGGACATTCCTGTTTCATTCTTGATTTAGAGGTGATTGTTTAGAGTTTGTTTCCAGGTAGACTAATGCTGGCTGTGGGTGAGTCATATATGGCCTTTATTATATTGAAGCATGTTCCTTCTAATCCTACTTACTCTAGGACGTTTACCATAAAGGCATAATGGATTTTTTCCAATGCTGGTTCTATTGAGATGATTGTTGGGTTTTTTTTTTTTTGGTATTTTAGTCCATTTTTATGATTTTTTTTTTAATTTATTGGCTTTGAATTTTGAATCATCCACATATTTTCAGAATGAATTCAATTTGATCATATTTAATATTCTTGAAGTGTGACTGAGTTCAGTTTGCTAGTATTATATTAAGGATTTCTGCATCTATGTTCATCAAGAATACTGGGCTGTAGTTTTATTTTTAGTTGTGTCTTTACATGATAGAATTCTGCTGTGACTCTATCTGGACTTGACATTTTTAGTCAGAAGGCTTTTAAATTATTGCTTCAATATTCTCCTTTCCTTTGTTATAAGTTAGTTTAGGTTGAAAATTTCTTCCTAATTTAACTCCTTTGATAATTTGAACGTCATAAATCCATTTCTTTTAGATATCCAAATTTAATGGAACATGAGTTTTAAAGCTATTCCTTTAGAACATTCTATATTTCTTTGGTGTGTAATTTATCTTTTTTTGATCATTTATTCTGTTAATTGGGGTTGTCTTTTTCTTTGGGTTATTTGGATCAAGGGTCTGTTGATCTTGTTTATCTTCATGGATTCCTTGTATTATTTTCTTTCTTTCTTGTTTGTTTCAATTCAAATAGTTTCTGCTTAGATATTTTTAAATTATTATTATATCTTGCCTTTAGTTAGATTTGAGTTTCATTTGTTCTCTTTTTCTCAAATTTATGAGTTGGATAATTAAGTCATTTATTTATTCCTTTTCTGAAATTTTAATGTTGGAATTTAGGGCTATAATCTTCCTTCTTAGAACTGTTTTTAAAGTGTACAAGAGTTTTTGTTTCTATTTAGTTTCAGGAATATTTATTTTTTTAAGTTCTTTTTTGACCAAGTCATCATTTAATAATGATTATTTATTCTATATGAGTATGAACTAGAATTATGTTTGCTACAAACTTTAAGTTTTATTGCATTATGGTCAGATTGGATACATTGAAATAGTTCAACATCTTTCAGTTTTATTCTTTTACTGTTTTAGTGTTTACTAGGTTTTTTTTATTGGAACTTTTATTTACATTTCAGGTGTTTTCCCCTTACCCCCTTTTTCCCCCTCCCTCCCAGGAACTCCCTATCCCTTCCGCCCTCCTCCTGCCTCTATGATGGTGTACCCATAACCACCCTCCCCAGAACCTCACCTCCCCACCCTCGAATACCACCCCCATGATGTCCAGCCTTCATGGGACCAAGAAGCTCTTCTCCCACTTATATATAGCTCCCTTGCATATATAGCTGGAGCCATGGGTCCCTCCCTAAGCGCTTCCAGGCTGGTGGTTTAGACCTTGGGGGCTCTGGTTGGTTGGTATTGTTGCTCTCCTCATGGGGTCCCGTACCCTTTCTACTCCTTCAGTCTTCACTCTGTCTTCTTTGTTGGGAACCCCATGATCAGTTTAGTGGTTAGCTGTGAGCATCTGCCTCTGAATATGTCAGACTCTTGCAGACCTCTAAGGAGACAGTTATGTTAGGCTCCTATCAGCATGCTCCTCCTGACACCCACGTCAGCATCTACCTTTGGTGACTGCACATGGGATGGATACCCAGGTGGAATGGTCTGCAGACAGCCCCTCCTTCAGTTTCTGTCCTGCACTTTGCATCCATATTTGCTCCCTTGAGTATTCTGTTACTTCTTCTAAGAGGGAATGTAGCCCCCCACCCACTTGGTCTTCATTCTTCATGAGCTTTATGTGGTCTGTGAGTTGAATCTTGGGTGTTTCAAGCTTCTGGGCGAAAGTCCAATAATCAGTGAGTGAATACCATGTATGTTCTTTTGTGACTGGGTTACCTCACTCAGGATGATATTTTCTAGTTCCATCCATTTATATAAGAATTTATCGAATTCATTGTTTTTAATAGCTGAGTAATATTCCATTGTGTAAATGTACCACATTTTTCGTATCCATTCCTCTGTTGAAGGACATCTGGTTTCTTTCCAGTTTCTGGCTATTATAAATAAAGCTGCTATGAACATAGTGGAGCATATGTCCTTGTTATGTGTTAGAGCATCTTCTGGGTATATGCCCAGGAGTGGTATAGCTGGGTCCTCAGGTAGTGATATGTCCAATATTCTGAGGAACTGCCAGACTATTTTCCATATTGGTTGCACCATCTTGCAATCCCACCAACAATGGAGGAGTGTTCCTCTTTCTCCACATCCTCGCCAGCATCTGCTATCACCTGAGTTTTTGATCTTAGCCATTCTGACTGGTGTGAGGTGGAATCTCAGGGTTGTTTTGATTTGCATTTCCCTGATGACTAGGGATGCTGAACATTTCTTTAGGTGCTTCACAGACATTCGTATTTCCTCAGTTGAGAATTCTTTGTTTAGCTCCATACCCCATTTTTTAATAGGGTTATTTGGTTGTCTAGAGCCTAATTTCTTGAGTTCTTTGTATATATTGGATATTAGTCCTCTATCAGATGTGGGATTGGTAAAGATCTTTTCCCAATCTGTTGGTTGCCGTTTTGTCCTATTGACAGTGTCCTTTGCCTTATAGAAAATTTGCAATTTTATGTAGTCCCATTTGTCAATTCTTGATCTTAGAGCACAAGCCATTGGTGTTCTGTTCAGGAACTTTTCCCCTGTGCCTAGGTGTTCGAGGGTCTTCCCCACCTTCTCTTCTATTAGTTTCAGTGTGTCTGGTTTTATGTGAAGGTCCTTTATCCACTTGGACTTGAGCTTTGTACAAGGAGATAAAAATGGATCGATTTGCATTCTTCTGCATGTTGTCCTCCAGTTGAACCAGCACCATTTGTTGAAAATGCTGTCCTTGTTCCACTGGATGGTTTTAGTTCCTTTATCAAAGATCAAATGACCATAGGTGTGTGGGTTCATTTCTGGGTCTTCAACTCTATTCCACTGATCTTCCAGCCTGTCTCTGTACCAATACCAGGCAGTTTTTATCAATATTGCTCTATAGTACAGCTTGAGGTCGGGGATGGTGATTCCTCCAGAAGTTCTTTTATTGTTTAGAATGGTTTTCGCTATCCTGGGTTTTTTGTTGTTCCAAATAAATTTGAGAATTTCTCTTCGTAGTTCTGTAAAGAATTGAGTTGGTATTTTAATGGGGATTGGATTGAATCTGTAGATTGCTTTTGGCAAGATGGTCATTTTTACTATATTAATCCTGCCGATACATGAGCATGGGAGATCTTTCCATTTCCTGAGATCTTCCTCCATTCCTTTCTTCAGAGACTTGAAGTTCTTGTCATTCAGATCTTTCACCTGCTTGGTGAGGTTCACCCCAAGGTATTTTATATTATTTGTGACTATTGTGAAGAGTATCATTTCCCTAATTTCTTTTTCAGCCTGTTTATCTTTCACTTAGAGGAAGGCTACTGATTTGTTTGAGTTGATTTTATAACCTGCCACCTTGCTGAAGTTGTCTATCATTTAGGAGTTCTCTGGTGGAGGTTCTGGGGTCACTTAAATATACTATCATATCATCTGCGAATAGTGATATTTTGACTTCTTCCTTTCCTATTTGTATTCCTTTGACTTCCTTTTGTTGTCTAATTGCTCTGGCTAGGACTTCCAGTACTATATTGAATAGGTAGGGAGAGAATGGGCAGCCTTGTCTAGTCCCTGATCTTAGTGGGAATGCTTCAAGTTTCTCTCCATTTAGTTTGATGCTGGCTACTGGTTTGCTGTATATTGCTTTTACTATGGTAGGTATGGGCCTTGAATTCCTGATCTTTCCAAGACTTTTACCATGAACGGATGTTGAATTTTGTCAAATGTTTTCTCAGCATCTAGTGAGATGATCATGTGGTTTTTTTCTTTGAGTTTGTTTATATAGTGGATTACATTGATGGATTTCAGAATATTGAACCATCCCTGCATTCCTGGGATAAAGCTCACTTGATCATGATGGATGATTGTTTTGATGTGTTCTTGGATTTGGTTTGCTAGAATTTTATTGAGTATCTTTGCATCGATATTCATAAGAGAAATTGGTCTGAAGTTCTCTTTCTTTGTTGGGTCTTTGTGAGGTTTAGGTACGAGTGTGACTGTAGCTTCATAGAACGAATTGGTTAGTGTTCCTTCTGTTTCTATTTTGTGGAATAATTTGAAGAGAATTGGTATTAGGTCTTTCTTGAAGGTCTGATAGAATTCTGCACTAAAACCATCTGGTCCTGGGCTTTTTTTGGTGGGGAGACTTTTAATGACTGCTGCTATTTCTTTAGGGGTTATGGGACTGTTTAGATGGTTTATTTGTTCCTCATTTAACTTTGGTACCTGATTTCTGTCTATAAAATTGTCCATTTCATCCAGATTTTCCAGTTTTGTGGAATATAGGCCTTTATAGTAGGATCTGATGATTTTTTGAATTTCCTCAGTTTCTGTTGTTATGTCTCCCTTTTCAGATCTGATTTTATTAATTTGGATACTGTCTCTGTGCCCTCTGGTTAAACTGGCTAATGGTTTATCTATCTTGTTGATTTTCTCAAAGAACCAACTCCTGGTTTTGTTGATATTTTGTATAGTTCTTTCTGTTTCTACTTGGTTGATTTCAGCCCTGAGTTTGATTATTTCCTGATGCCTACTCCTCTTGGGTGTATTTGCTTCTTTTTGACACCTTTCAGGTGTGCTGTCAAGTTATTAATGTGTGCTATCTCTAATCTCTTTTTGTGGGCACTTAGAGCTATGAGTTTTCCTCTTAGCACTGCTTTCATGGAGTCCACAAGTTCTTGTATGATGTTTCCTCATTTTCATTAAATTCTAGAAAGTCTTTAATTTCTTTCTTTATTTCTTCCTTGACAAAGTCATCATTGAGTAGAGCACTGTTCAGTTTCCACATGCATATGGGTTTTTCCCTTGGTTCTGTCCTTATCAAAGATCAGCCTTATTCCGTCTTGATCTGATTGGATGCAAGGGATTATTTTAATCTTTTTGTATCTGTTGAGGACTGTTTTGTGACCAATTATATGGTCTATTTTGGAGAAGGTATATTCTTTTACTTTAGGATGAAATGTTCTATAGATATCTGTTAAATCCAGTTGGTTCATAACCTCTGTTAATTTCAATGTGTCTTTGTTTAGTTTCTGTTTGCATGATCTGTCCATTGCTGAGAGTGGGGTGTTAAAATCCCCCACTATTATTGTGTGAGGTGCGATGTGTGCTTTGAGCTTTAGTAAAGTTTCTTTTATGTATATGGCTGCCTTTGCATTTGGAGCGTAGATATTCAGAGTTGAGAGTTCATCTTGGTAGATTTTTCCTTTGATGAGTATGAAGTGTCCTTCCTTATCTTTTATGATTGCTTTTGGTTGAAAGTCGATTTTATTTGATATTATAATGGCTACTCTAGCTTGTTTCTTGGGACCATTTGCTTGGAAAATTGTTTTCCAGCCTTTTACTCTGAGATAGTGTCTGTCTTTGTCACTGAGGTGCGTTTCTTGTATGCAGCAACATTCTGGGTCCTGTTTATGTACCCAGTCTGATAGTCTAAGTCTTTTTATTGGAGAGTTGAGTCCATTGATTTTAAGAGATATTAAGGAAAAATGATTGTTGTTTCCTATTAATTTTGTTATTAGAAGTGGAATTATGTTTGTGTAGATACCTTTTTTTGGGGTTGTTGGAAGATTACTTCCATGCTTTTTCTAGGTTGTAGTTTCCTTCCTTGTGTTGGCATTTTCCATCAATTATCCTTTGAAGTGCTGGGTTTGTGGGAAGATATTATGCAAGTTTGGTTTTGTCATGGAATATCTTGGTTTCTCCATCTATAGTGATTGAGAATTTTGCTGGGTACAGCCGTCTGGGCTGGCATTTGTGTTCCCTTAGGGTCTGTATGATATCAGACCAGGATTTTCTGGCTTTTATTGTCTCTGGTGAAAAGCCTGGTGTAATTCTTATAGGTCTGTCTTTATATGTTACTTCACCTTTTTCCCTTACTGCTTTTAGTATTTCTTCTTTGTTTTGTGCATTTGGTGTTTTGATTATTATGTGTCAGGGGGTATTTCTTTCCTGGTCTAGTCTGTTTGGTGTTCTGTAGGCTTCTTGTACGTTTATGGGCATCTCATTCTTTAGGTTGGGAAATTTTCCTCTATAATTTTGTTGAAGATATTTACTGGCCCTTTAAATTGTAAATCTTCTCTGTCATCTATACCTATTATCCTTAGGTTTGGTCTTCTCATTGTGTCTTGGATTTCCTGGATGTTCTGTGTTAGGAGCTTTTTGCATTTTGCATTTTCTTTGACTGTTGTATCAATGTTTTCCATAGTATCTTCTGCACATGAGATTCTCTCTTCTATCTCCTGTATTCTGTTGGTGATGCTTGCATCTATGACTCCTGATCTCTTTCCTAGGTTTTTTTATCTCCAGGGTAGTCTCCCTTTGAGATTTCTTTATTGTTTCTATTTCCATTTTTAGATCCTGGATGGTTTTGTTCAATTCCTTCACCTGTTTGATTGTGTTTTCTTGCAATTCTTTAAAGGATTTTTGTGTTTCCTCTTTAAGGGCTTTTACCTGTTTACCTGTGTTCTCCTGTATTTCTTTGAGGGAGTTACTTATGTCCTTCTTAAAATCCTCTATCATCATCATGAGAAGTGATTTTAATTCTGAATTCTGTTTTTCCTATGTGATGTGGTATCCAGGGCTTGCTATGGTAGGAGAACTGGGTTCTGATGATGTCAGGTAACTTTGGTTTCTGTTGCTTGTGTTCTTGCACTTGCCTTTCACCATCTGGTTGACTCTAGTGTTACCTGTGCTCACTGTGTCTGACTGGAGTCTGTCTTTCTAGTTATCTTGCTTTTGTCAGATCTCCTCAGATTGCAGATGTCTCTGTTTTCCTGTGATCCTAAGCTTCCTCTGCTCTGGATGCAGTAGGTCCTTTAGATTGTCTCAGGATCAGGTGTTTCCACAGGAGCAGACCAGCTAAGGGTCTGCCCCAGGCAAAAAGACCAAGCTCCGAGTGGAAGGGAGGTGGTATTCCTCTGCTTTGGATGCAGTAGGTCCTCTAGGTTGTCTCAGGATCGGTGTTTCCACAGGAGCAGACCAGCTAAGGGTCTGCCCCAGGCAAAGGGACCAGGTTCTGGGCGGAAGGGGGGTGGTATTCTGGAGGGGCGGGGTTTGGGTGCCTGCTCATTCCTTAACCTCCCCTGAGTCCCAGTTGTAACTCTGGGGCGTGGGGTGGTGGGCAAGGTGTCTTACCCTCTGCTCTGGATGCAGTCGGTCCCTCTAGGACGTCTCAGGATTGGTGTTTTCACAGGAGCAGACCAGCTAAGGGTCTGCCTCAGGCAAAGGATACTAGTTTGTTTTGTGCCCCAGTATATGGTCTGTATAAGAGAAGCTTCTCTGTTATGCTTAGTGGAATATATCTTCCTTGATGTTTAGTTAGAATATTCTGTAAATATCCATTAGTTCCATTTGATGTATTCCATTGAATTCTGAGGTTTCTCTGTTTCTTATCCTGATGAATCATCTATTTCAGAAAGGTATTAAAAAACTATCATGTTTGCCTTAATCTGTGTCATTATTTCCACTAATATGATTTTAATGAAATTCATTGCATTATATTTTGGTGTACATGTTTAGTACTGTAATATTTTTTTGAATAATTGATCCTATAATGAGTATAAAGTGCCCTTCTTTTTATCTTCTGATTAGTTTTAGTTTGAAGTCTCTTTTGTCAGATATCAGGATAGCAGCAGCTCCTTCTCCATGATTATGTTTTAGTGGACTACCTCTTTCCGTCTTTCCACTTAAAGGTAGTACCCATCTGTGTAGCAGAGTTTCAACAGATGGATTTTATTCCTTAATACTTTCAGATGACAAGTGTCTTATGACTGGAAAACTAAATCCATTAATATTTTAAAAAGCCTATAGAACACCAAATGAACTTACCAGAAAAGGAATTCTCCATGACATATTACACTAAACATATAGTCAAATAGAAGGAATATTAAACATTAAAATATTAAAAGCTACATGGGAAAAAGACTAAATAGCATATACAGGCAGAGAGAGCTATTAGTATAACACCTGAACTTTTAATGGAGACTCAAAAAGCCAGAAGGGAAAGAACAGATGCTCTACACATGCTGTGAAATCACAGATGCCAGCCTAGAACAGTATACCCAGCAAAACTTTCAATCATAATAGGTAAAAATAGAAAGCTATTCCACAATTAAAACAAATTTAATCAATATTTATCTAAAAATCCAACTTTACAAAATGCTCTTATAAGAAACCATAGAAGGTTAACAACACCCAAGGAAATTAATCTTAAAGAAATAAATCAAAGTGGGTCGGAGTAGGAATGGGAGTGGGGATGAGGGTGGGAGTTGGGAGAAGCATACCAGTACAAAAAACCCATAAATCAACAAACACTGCTCACTAATAATTCTTAAAGTCAATGGTCCCAATTTTCCAGTAAAAACATACAGATCAACAGATTGGATTAAAAATTGAGATCCAACTTTCTGCTGAATTCAAGAAATATGCCTCAATATCAATGATAGGGTAAAGGACTGGAAAAAAGATAATCCCAGCAAATGAGCCTAAGAAGCAAACTCATACAGACTTCAAATTAAAACAATTTAGAAATGAGAGGGAGAACACTACATACTCATCCAAAGCAAAAAAAATCCAGCAAGAAGACATTGCAATTCTTAACATCTATACATTATGCACAAGGATACTGAAGGTTATAAAAGAAACACACAGGACTAAAACTAAAATCACATATTGACTCTCAAATATTGATATACACATACTTCAGAGTACTGCAATCTTGCCAATAGACAAGTCATCTGTACAAAAACCAACAGAGAAAGGCTGAAGCACTTTAATATCATTCCATCCTTAAAATATCCAGTGAAATCTCTTATTAGTAACTTGATGGCACACCTGAAAGTTCTGGAGCAAAAATAAGAAATAACATAAAAAAGGAGTAGACAGTATGAAATAATAAAAGTCAGGGATGAAATCAATGAAACAGAACAACAGAGGTAGCAGCGAGAGGAGCAGTAGCAGGAACAGCAACAGCCACTACCATCACCACCACCACCACCACCACCACCACCAAAAACAACAACAACAAAATACAAAAAAAAAAACAAAACAAAAAAACCAAAAACAAACAAAAAAACTCCAAAAAACAAAAAATAAAACCAAAAAACCAACCAATCAACCAACCAACCAAACAAAAAACCCAACCCACCACCACTACCTATAGCAAAAACAAAATACCCCATAAAACAAAGAGTTGGTTCTTTGAGAAAATAAAAAAATAAGCAAAGTCTTAGCCAAATTATCAAAAAAGACAGAGAAAGCAGATCCAAATATTAGAGACAAAAGTGGCATATAACAATAGATACCGAGGAAATCCAAAGTATCATAAGGATATACTTTAAAACCTATACTTCACCAAACTAGAAAATCTAAAAAAAAAAAAAAAAAAAAGTTAAATCACAATAAATCACAGTTAAGTAATTTAAAGAGATTTAAAAGTCTTAGTAAAATAACAGCAGCAAAGAATACTCCTAACAGCTACAGCAAAAATCCCAGGGAGAGATGATTTTAGTGGAGAATCCTATCAGACAGTCAAGGAAGACTTAATGCCAGTACTTTCCAAATTATTCCACAAATTGGAAATAGAAGGACAATTTCCCAGTCTTATGGGAAATATCCCAAATGCCTCAATATCCCAAATTTCCATTTTATGAGGCCACAGTTATCCTGATACCCAAACCACACAAAAATCTAACAAAGAAAGAGAATTATAAACCAAATTGTCTTATGAACATAAATGCAAATATTCTCATTAAAATACTTGCAAATAGATTTCAAGAGCACATCATTTAGCTCTATACCAGTTGATACAGGGATGATAACTCAGCATACAACGTAAGTCAATAAAAGTAACCCACCAGGATCTGGGATTCGGGTCAGTCAATGGACTCTGCAAGAGAGAGAGAGTGGGGATGGAAGGGTATGAGACTGGAAGAATGGAGCCAAGACAAAGTTTTCTGATCAAGGCTTGATTATTGAAAGAAAATCGTGAGTATATAAGCACAAGCAGGAGAATACAGCTGAAGACACTTTACCATGAGTGCCTTGCAGCTCGGGACACTAAACAAGTCCAAGATATATCTGAGATAAACAAGATGTTTATCAGAGTATGGCCAGCTGTTGTAGGCTGCTTGCAAAAAAACATTATGCTAGAAAAACAAGTCTCTAGTCAAGGTGGAAAAGTATCAACCTTCAAATAAATGGCCTGAGATGGCTGCAAAGATGATAGCTGCTTTCTGCTAGAAATTGGCTCCCAACAGATCCCCTTTTTAATTTTTTTCAAAGGCAAGGCTGGGAAAACTTACAGAAACCATACTTGTCTTAGGTCAGAACAGAAGTCCCTAGCTTCCCTTTCCCATCTTTGAATACTCAACAGCCATTTGATCTTAGGTCTCTTGTCTTAGGATGGTGAGGCCTCCCAGTTAGCGGCAGGGGTCTTGAGGTGTTCTCTTACCCATCACTGACTATCCAACTTAGTGGGTAAATTAGGGGTTAATCTTCATCAGTCTCAGTGACAGAGGTTTTAGAGTCCCCTACTTCTAGCCTTTAATAAAGTGGACTTGCGTGGGTTTCATTTGAATAGCATCTATCTGTTGTCGTACAAAAGCCATCACTTTGCTGAACAGCATGAGCCTGAGGGACAAGAGACTTAACAATGCCTGAATGGTTGGTATAAAAAGCAACACTCTTCTTTAAGAGCAGCACACAACCCTGTTGGAGAAGTAAAAAGTCTAAGCCTCTTCTAATCTGTAGCACTACTTCAGTTAAGGAGGATAATGAAATTTACAAATGCGATATAGTGAATTCCATTCTTTCTAAATCTAAATTTATAGAAGTACAGAGCTGATCCTAGCTTTGATCTTACAAAACAAGCAAGGAAATCCCTGTCCCTGCCCCAGTTAATCCCAATCCCCAAAGGACAGCTAAAGTAAATGTGGTAATGAGTTCACTCCTGAGTCTAAACTAAATCATAAGTTGGAGAACCAACCAAGAGTCCAATGGAGCTACCCTGGAGGCTCTGGTGATGATGTCTCCTTCAGCATTGAGGACTTTCCAAGTCAGGTTATATGGCATATGCTGTTTGATCTGTGTCAGTTTGAAGGCAATTGTGAAGGATCTTCATGTTTCTTGCAAATGAAAAAATAGGATTCTCAGGGGGCTTCTCCTCCCTGGATTTGTTATTATTGTCTATTTGTTTAATCAGTCTTTTGGCAACCAGCGTGTAGGATCTGCTCTTTGGGAATATATGCAGACATAACCTCTTCTCCAGATAAGCACTGGGTCTGGCCCATTCCAGGTTCTGGTTAATGGGTCTTTCCATAAGACTATTGCAAAATTCTTTTTGGTATCGGTATGCCAAAATCTATCTGCAGCAGATTTTCCTTCCGAATCCAAAGTTTAAAAAATTAAAATAAATTTCTGGGGATCCTTTGGTAGGGTACCATTTCCCCTTTTTAATTTTTTCAAATTGATGTTTAATAGTTTGATGTGCCCTTTCTACCATACCTTGGCCCTGAGGATTATATGGAATTCCTGTTTTATTTAGTATTCCCAATTTTTCACAGAATTGGTGGAAACTGGAGCTTGTTTAACCTGGGCCATTGTCAGTCTTTATCTGGTTAGGCACACTGAATACAATGATTGTAATGAGCATATGAGTAATCACATGTTTGCTTGCTTCTCCAGTTTGTAATGTCACATAAATGAAACCACTGTATGTATCTACATACACATGTATATTATTTTGATTTCCAAATTCATTATAATGAGTAACATCCATTTGCCAGAGACTGGTATCAGTCTCTTGGAATTTACACCCAAATGAGGAACTGGTAAAAGTGTAACACATGATTGACATTGTTTGACAATTTGCCTAGCTTGTTCTCTGGTAATTTTAAACATGGTTTTTAAAGTTTGAGAATTAAAGTGATGCAACTCATGAGCCTTTATGGTCTGATCCAAGTTAGAGAGTGGATCTGATAAAGTCATGGTGGCTACATGAGTGGCTAGATCTGCCTTGGTATTTCCTTCAGAGAGGTGACCTGGTAGTACAATGTGGGCTGTCAGGTATCCTATAAAGAAATTATACTTTCTCTTCAAAATTAATTGTTGGCACTGTAAAAACAAATCAGCTGCTTCTGAAAAATGCTTTATTTGTACAGTAGTTTCTAGCAGAAGGATAGACTGAGCTAAATATGAGCTATCTGTATAAATGTTAATGGCTTGATTTGGAAATGGTTGGAATAAAGCAATAACAGCATGTAATTCAACCATTGAGCTGACACAGATGATGTAGCAAAGGAGATTACTTGATCTTTGAAGGCATAATCAGCTGTTCCTGATGAGAAAGCATCAGTGAAAACTAGCAATGCTTCTTTTATAGGTACATGTGCTGTATGAGATGGAAAAAACTAATGCATGGCAATTATAAAACTGAGCTAATTTGTCTGGCGGATAATGATTATTTAGCTGGCCAGCAAATGAGGCTCATGCGATAGGCCAAACTTCGGAGCTCTGCATATGCCAATCAACCTGATGCCTTGTATAGGGTTGTACTATGACTTCAGGGTCTTTTCCAAAATATTTTTGACTATTATCTCTGTCTAACATAATCATATCAGCTAGAGCTGCATAGTATGGATAAAAAACCTTAGGGGATGAGGGAAGATGAACCCATAATATGGGTGCAGTTTGCCAAAAAACTGCAGTTGGAGTTAATTTGGTATTAAAAACATGAAAATATAAAGGCTTAGAGTAATTAATATGAGATACAAATTTGGCTGAAATAGCACTCTTCACCTTCTGTAAAGCTTTACTACCCTCCTCTGTTAGAGCCTGTCAGATTTAGAGTCAGGATCTCCTTTGAGAATATCAAACAGAGGCTTCAACTCTTTTGTAGCAAGTTTTAAATATGGTCATAGCCAATTAATGCCTCCCAATAGTTTTTGAAAATCATTAAGTGTCTTATGGGAATCAGTCCTAAAGGTGACCTTACTATTAATAATACCTGGACCATTAATCTGAAATCCTAAATCAGTGTAGGGATCTTGTAACTGTACCTTTTCTGGTACTATTTGTAACTCTGCAGTCCATAAAGCTGTTTTAAGATCAAAGCACTAGAGCACCTGTTTTCCTTCTTTTCCTGCTATTAATGTATCATCCATGTAATGAGTCATGTAGATTTGCTTCGATATTGTTCTGACACCATCTGTGCAGAGGCCACAAATTTTTGGCACAAGGTAGGACTGTTAGCCATACCCTGAGGTAAGACCTTCATGGGCTCTCCAAAATTACAAGGAAACTCACTGAATGCAAACTTACCACCTTCACCATGATGCAAAGGATACATTTTCTGGGATGGCAGCTATAGTAGGCAAGCCAGGTTGTAATGCCCCACATATTTCTAGTCTCATTCACCTTTTATAAATCTTAAGTTCAAACTTTGTTTTAGATTAATGGAAAAACCAATCCCTTGTAGCTGAGTGAGAATATCAGATAAAGTCCAAGCTGAAGGCCAATCTTGCCTATCCTTATTCTGTGAACAATTCTTTTGTTAGCAAGTAGAGTTATAATGGCATGGGGGAAAGCAGCCATAATTTTAATTTCTTCTACAAAATCATTATAACTCCTGGCCTATAAGCTGCAGGTTTTGAATGTCTTTGAGTCTGAGGCAGACCCCTCCTCCCCAAGGCAGTCAATATGCTGAACCTATTCTGAGCTTTATATTAACTATTACTCTTGCAATCATCTCCACCTGCTTGATCCTCTTCTCAACCATAAGCATGGGTGAGTCAAAAATTCCAAGCTTGCCATTGAACTGCAAACTGCAGCCAATGGAACACTGGCAATTCAATCACACCTCGAAGTTTCTCTTGTAACACTAGAGCAACTACAACTGGAAAGCAACACTCAATTTTAAACAATCCATTCTCTTTAAAATCAATACCAAGAGCATTACTTTCATGTTACAAAGTTCGGCTGCCAATTCTTATATATGACAGTGCAGCTTTTAATACCTCATTAAAGAGATATTGTTTTAATTCCCTATCCTTTACAAGTTTAGTTTCTAGGATCTTTAGAGACCTGTTTTCCTGGGTTGACTCATGGGATGTTTGCTGTCTGAATGAGTCCAACCCAGGCTTACCAGTTTTAAGCCAACTTTTTGTTACCAATGTTGCAAATTTTTAGTCATACTCAATAATTTATAGGCCAATAATCTATAACCAAGACATGCAGAACATATTTATACTTTTAAAACCAGTCAGAAATAAAAATGAAGTAGATACACATCTTATATATTTAGACTAAATAATTTTATTTTTTAACCTTTTCTAGATGTAATTTCAAGAGAAAAGCACCTTGTCACTTGCTGAACGCAATAAACGTGGTCACAGAGATTTTTCTAGGAAAGACAACCATCAGCTTCCTTATCATAGAAGCCAAAAGCTGCTGGCCCCTTTAAGAGCAGCATATGCCGATAATCAGCTCCTGGAAAGGCTTCTCCTGCTCAGCTTGACTCCTAGCTACAGGTGTAGGGTAACTTATCATTTTCTGCTGTGCACATTAAGACTGCTTTTTAAACAAGTTAAACTAAATCAAGGGGTGGACAGCCAGCAAATAAAGTTTTAACTATTTTTTCTTTTGAACATTAAACACAGAACAAGAATCATTAAAACAATGAAACAAAACCAAACAATTGACACACGCGAACAGATTGGAACACCAAAGACAGACAATTGACAGAATGAAGGATTTCTCCAGTAGGAGTCAGAGAGAAAGCAGGATGTCTCCTGATTTTCTCCCCATTCTTAGGAGAGCTCTGAAATAGCTTCTGTTTTGCTAATGCATCCTCGACAGAGGACAACTGCTTTTCTGAAAACCTTTCTCTCTCTCATATTCAAGGTCTAACTCTTCATCTCCTCCTTCTTCTGGGAATTTTGCCAGAGAAGGGAGAGGAGTCACAGTGGCAGCTACTGATAGTTGCTCCCTTATCATCATCACTATCTAGAGAAATTAAATCTATTTGTTCCTTAGAAGACTCAACCCTTTCTTTTGTATTTCCCTTTCCTTTCACTGTCTTTAAATTTTTTTTCACCCTCTTCAATGACCACTGCTATTGGCAAACACTTTGTTGAACTCATTTCATTTATCAAATTTCAACATGAAAAGGCAGTAACTGGTACCTTTTCAGGCACAAATGTACTGCAAAAATTTTTAAGTGCATCTCCAACTCTATGCCATCTTTTTTCATCAATGGTTCCTTCTTGAGGAAACTAAGGACATAACTTTAATAAAATCAAAAAATTAGAACAAATGCTGAATTTCTACCTTTATTCCTCACATCTTTAAAGCCTTTCTCATCTGTTCCACATATAATTCATGTTGACTTATTTCTTGGCCCATTTTCATTACTATGCCTTACCTGGTCTCTATGCAGCAGGTTCCCATAGTGATCACACTTGTTTCCCTTTTGAATTTTCAGTCAACCCTTCTAATAATGTTACTCACTGGGTCTCTTGTTCTCGCTGCCTCTTGTTGGGCACCAGGTGACCTAGACTGTGGGTCAGTCAGTGGGCTCTGCAAGAGAGAGAGTGGGAATGGAGGGCATGAGACCGGAAAAATGGAGCCAAGACAAAGTTTTCTGATCAAGGCTCGTTTATTCAAAGAAAATCATGTGTATATAAGCACAAGCAGGAGAATACAGCTGAAGACACTTTACCATGAGTGCCTTGCAGCTCGGGACACTAAACAAGTCCAAGATATGTCTGAGATAAACAAGATGTTATCAGAGTATGGTCAGCTGTTGTAGGCTGCTTGCAAAAACATCATGCTAGAAAAACAAGTCTCTTGTCAGGGTGGAAAAGTATCAACCTTCAAATATATGGCCTGAGATGTCTGCAAAGATGATAGCTGCATTCTGTTAGAAATTGGCTCCTAACACCACCATATAATCAGAAACCACATGCAGGGAAATATATGAAAATCAATAAATGTAATACACTATTCACACAAACTATACAAAGAAAAATCCATGTGATTGTCAGCTCTTTGTAGCCTGCAGGTTCAGGTGAGAGGAGAGAGGTCCTAGTCCAGCCAGGTCTCTCTCTGGGGCTGAGCGGGATGGTGTCAACAGTCCAAAGAAACACACCTGGCTGGGTGTTTTGCTGAGGCAGAAACTCAACTTTATGTAACAACCTCTTGTTTATATAAATTCGGAGCATAGGGAGGAGGAGTTTTGGAGGGGTGAGATGATGTAGGGTATGAGGAAGGGTGACAGAGGGTATGGGGTGACTGACAGGGCCAATGGCGAAGTTCTACATCAGCAATACCTGAGCAGAGACAGGGTCAAGCGGGTCCCGATTGAGTCACTCTGGTAGAGAAGTGACTAGGACAATACTCAAACTCAAACCAGGCTTATGTTTGTCCACAAGGCCCAAACCAGGGCTGAAATGGAGCCCAACATCTCCTCCTTTTGTTTTTGTAATAAGCAGGTTACTTGCCTCCTGTCTTAGGTTGTCTCCCACATGGAAATCTTACCTGTCTCTAGATATCATGTGTTACTCTGGCTCAAGGGGGCAGGGTCTCCATGACCTGTCTTAGGTCTCATCACATCTAAGATGTTACCCATCCTTGCTGAAGTGGAGAACTGAGAAGGGGTGTTCATATGCAGAGAGATATATAGAGCCTGGCTTGGAAGAGACAAGTCTTTGGTAATGGACCTCAGCTTAGTGAAGCCAGACCTCTAGCGTCTGATGGATAAATTGAATGAGCTTATTGAGCACACATGGCCCAACAGTTAAGATAAGGGAAAGGAGAAGGAAGGGTCCAAGGAGATGGAGGAAATAGGGTAATAGGCTGGGGAGGAAATAGGATAACAGGCCATGAAATCTAGTACCAATGGGTTGTCTTGGAACCTGACTGTTTTTTGAAGATCTCTCTTGCTCCTTTTTCCTCGAGGTCTGCGAGTCCTCTTCAGTAGAGATAGGAAGCAGTAGCCATGTCAGCAGAAGGGTTGTTTTCTTGATTATCTTGGTCTCCTATGGGAGAAACATAGGGTTGTTTCTCAGGAAATATATGTTTCCTGGAAATGTCATTGTCAGCCTCCCCTTGTTGAGGAGTATACTTTATATCTCTGGCTGGTATCCAGATTGGTCTTTTTACACTTTGGGGAAATATGCAGCCAAATCCCCTTCTGGCTGTCAGGAGAGGGTCTGGTCCTCTCCAGGCTCCCATCAGTGGGTCCCTCCATCTGATTCATATTGAGTTATAGGAGATGAAGGATGCCCAATGTCTTTGAAACAGGGACAACTGAGGATTTTCTTTTGAAAAATTTAAAATACTTAAAGTGAACAATGCCTTTTTTAGTTGATCATGTGGGAGGTAAAAACACCCCATTTTGTTTTTTTAACTGAGACTTTAAGGCTTAATTTTGTCTTTCAACGATTTCCTGTCCTCTTGGGTTGTAAGGGATGCCCATGGTATGGGAGATCTTCCACATATGGAGAAACTCTGAAAAAGTTTGCTTGTAAAACATGGACCGTTATCTGTTTTAATTTGATCTGTAAGTCCAAGAATGGCAAAACATTGAAGACTATGGCTAATAGCATGATTATATTTTTCACCCACATGGGCCAATGCCCAGCACACATAGGAGAAGGTATCAACAGTCACAATATATATTTTAGCACCCCAAATGAGGAATAGTAACATGAGTTGCCAAAGATTATTAGGGCAGAGCCCCCGGGGATTGCTCCCCATGGGCTGGAGGGGAGGTACCTGTAAGAATGGCTGACAAGACCTACAGGTACAGATTATCTTTTTAAGGTCTTTTATGGGGACCTGGGGGTATTTATTTCTCAGGACCCTCCAGTTAACATGAGTTAATTAATGGACTCGGGTCACCTTGACAATAGTATGGTATTGTAAACCCGAAGCATGTTGATCTGCCAAGTGGTTTCCAGTGGATAGAAACCCTGGGAGGTCTTGATGACCTCAAAGATGTTGGAGAAAAATGGGATGTTGTCTTTGTTTTAGTAGGGTACGTGCCTGGATCATCAAGGAGGTGATGGGGTTAGAATCGACTCTAATATGAGCCTCTACCAAATTAGGCAGTAAGTTTACTACATAGAGACTGTCAGAAAACAAATTAAAGGATTCAGAAATCATACTTAATGCTATAACCACTGCAAAGAATTCTTTAAATTGGGCAGAACCCTCAATTTCTTGGGCATCTGACTTTATAGGCGATGGACCTTTGTCTGATGATGAAGGGGAAAACAACAATGGAGGACCGCAGGCACCCACCATCAGTAAGGACAGTGGGATTGTTTGGGTTGGAGCTAGATAGAGTCTAGCTCCATTCAAGTCTGGGAAAAGAACTCATCCACTTATATGGTCCAAAGTGGCAATCAATTTTGAAAGCCCTCTAAGGCTAGAGCAACCTGGCTATTGTTTCTCTGTAATCAAAGGAAATCTATATTTTTAAATGTGGTAATGAGGGCAGAAGGCTCTGTTCCAAAGAGCCTAATGGAATGATCTCTCCCCTTAACAATGCAATCAGCCGGTTGGTTAGCCATAATAAACTCTAGGGGCCCCTCCTACTAAAAGGTGGATCCAAAAGATAGATTTGCCCTCTTGACCAAGTAGTGCAGTGCACAATGTTTCTCAATGGATAATATATAAAATAAGGGATAAGTTGGAATCATATCGTTTAAGGGTGGCCGAATCAATGGCCTGTTGAATCTTGTTCAACAGCTGGATATGGTAAGATGTCAGCACTATAGTGATGGAGAGATCATTTCCCTTAAGGAGGTCAAATAATGGTATTAGATCTTCTGTGGCAATGGAGATCTAAGACCTCATCTAAATAATTTTTCCCAAAAGGTTTTGTTACTGCGGGGGGGAGTGGTAAGGCAACACAGTATCTAAGGACAACATGGAGCCCACGATCTTAAACAGTGGCACCTTTTGAACCTTTTCAGGAGCAACTCAAAAATTATTGTATTTAACAATGGAGAGACACTTATCAGTAAGCTTCTGGAGGTCCAAAAAGCTAGGGGCACCCAAAACAATATCATCCATATAAATGTAAAATAAAATATTGGAATCATCTAAAAGGAATGAAAAAATATTAAACATATAATGTTGACACATGGTGGGGCTATTGGCCATGCATTGGGGTAAAACCATCCACTTGAAACTAGAATCAGGCAAACCAAAATTAATAGAAGGAATAGCAAAGGTGACCTTCTCACTATCTTCATGGTGTAGAGGAATGGAGAAGAAACAATCTTCAATGTCAATGATGGTCAAATGACAGGTGCCAGGGATCACCAGGATCCATGGGAGTCCCCTCTGGGGGGTTCCAAAAGGAATCATTCTCTCATTAATTTTTCTCAAGTCCTCATGGTGTAGAGGAATGTCAAGTATGGGGTGACTGACAGGGCCAATGGCAAAGCTCTACATTCAGCAATAGCTTAGCAGAGGCAGGGCCAAACAGGTCCTGTTGAGTCACTCTGATACAGAAGTGACTAGGACAGTTCTCAAACTTGAATCAGGCTTAGGTTTGTCCACAAGGCCCAAACCAGGGCCAAAATGGGGTCCAACACGTGATCATCATATTAGATGCAGCTAAAACCTTTTACAAAATCCAACACCCATTCTTGATACCAGTTCTGAAGATATTAGGGATAGAAGGGACATACTTAAAAAAGATAAGCAATTTAAAGAAAGTCCATCATCAATATCAACCTAAGTGGAGATAAACTCAAAGTTTTTCCACCCAAATAAGGAAAATACAAGGATTCCATTCTCCCCATATCTATTTCATATGGTATACTTGAAGTCTTAGGTTAGAGCAATAACACAAATGAAGAAGATCAAGTGATTACAAATAGGAAGAAAGAAGCCAAAGTATTCTTATTCACAGACGATATAATTATATTCATTAGTGATTCTAAAAATTCCATCAGCAAACTCTTACAGCTGATTAACACTTTCAGCAAAGTAGCAGGATACAAAGTTAATTCACAAAACCCAGTAGATTTCCTATATGCAAAGAACAGACAGACAGACAGACAGACAAACCAGTAACACAATTCCTTTCATAGTTGCTTCAAAAATATTTTAGGGTGACTCTAACCAAGCAAGTAAAAGACTTATATGATAAAATCTCTCAGACAATAAAGAGACTGAGGAAGATAACAGAAGATGGAAAGATCTCCCATACTCATGAATTGGTATGATTAATGTAGTAAAAATGTCCATCCTACCAAAATCAATCTATGAGAAAGAAAATAAATTGATCACTGAAGTTAGCAAGTCTTGATTTTTCAAGTGTTTCTGATTTAAGTAATTTATTGGCAATGCTTGTCAGTGTTCTGTACAATTTGTGTTTTTGATAAGTAGTTCTATGGTAATCTCAAAAAAGCTATTCTATTTATAAAGCAATGATTTTTAAAAGGGCAGCGTAAGATACTGTATGAGATTTAAAACATATTTTAGAATATTAAGCATGCTAAAAATGCTCTCTAATGGAGAACTTCTTGGAATTCCTTAAATTTATGAGAAGCAAAACCCTCAGTTCTCCTTTCTCAGAGTGAATGTCAGAAAATCTTCTATATAAGAAAAGTTATTTACTTATCTACTCTATTTTTATGACATAATCAGTATCATCTGTTCAAAAGTAAATATTCATTACAAAATAATAGTTATATATTCCTAATGTCACATGTCTTCTGCCAAATTCCTGAGTATTTATGAGAAATATTTCTGATGCCTCAAATCTTTCTGGGAATGACAATCTCCATGGATTTTTTGGCTATGACTTTCTTAATCCTTCTATAACTATTAGCAAGAAGTAGTTCATTCTCACCTTTTAGCATCAAATAAGAAAGATTTATTCTGGCTGTATCTGTTCAGTTTCATTCTGAGCCAATAATCCTGGAGTTACTACATTGCTTATAGGAAAATACTTAAGTCTCTAGTCTATTCTTAAATCTGAGGTCTCCCTGAAAATATTTCTCTTTCATAATTCTTCATTTCTGCCCATTAAAATATATTATGATTTATCTTAAACTAGTGCAATAAACAGAATATCACATAATTTTAAAGGTGAAGTGTATGCATTTATATATAGGTGCCAAAATATTTGTTTTCCTCTAATGTCCTGTTTCCTGGTGATACTATATTAAAAGATTAACCAAATATTACCACTTAGCTTCTATTTCATTGCAGTTAAAATTTTTGATTTTTTTTTCTGGAATGACTTATATACTAAGACTTTTATTAGATTTTTTTTATCATCCCAAATTGTCTGTTAAATCTAACAGTAGTTTTAGTTTACAAGTAGGAGTAGTTAAAAATCTTATAAGGAATCTCATTTAACATTTTATTATAATAAGTGTGCAGTCATTTAAATCAATCAGGTTTTAACCAATTCATTTGCAGAGTGCTTCTGCAGTTAGGAAATATGAATGATAAGAGAAATAAATCCTGATTGTTTGAATCCCTGAGGGCTGTATAGCAGGTCTTTGGAATGACCATTTAGTCCATAAGGGAAGATGCCAGATGTTTCATTAGTCCAGCAGGTACTCCATGAAACAGAGAACAGTGATGGCCTTTATCAGATAAGGTCTCCTAACTCCTACTCTGATCAACCATAGCAAACCAGCACTTGTTCAGAGATTGTACAAAAAGTTATAGTTAGAAAATATCCTCAGGTTTGAATTCTTAATGATTGCATACTAAGTTCACTTTTATTTTCTATTTTAGTAATTCAGGATTCTTCCAGAAGAATGATGAAAATACAAGAGCTTTATCAAGAAACAATTAAGTAACTATGAAGGATTTAGTCAATGTTTTTGCACGTCACTTCTTTCATGATGGATCGCTACTCAGAAAAGTGCTAGTGGATAGACATTGTTATTACTTACTCGATGTACCATTGGTTACAGCAAAAAAAGAATTGCACTCTCTTTTTTATTATATAAGAAAAGATTTCAAAGCTGAATCATAGCAAGAAAATGACTTCAATTTCTCCAGTTCTTCACAGTTAGTTTATCCAATTTGATGCACTCTTCAGTAGGCAAGAGACTGATTTAACTTTTTTTTTTTTTTTGAAAATGTTTGCTGCCAGAAATGTTAGCACTAGTTGCCTCCAAGCCCTAGGCAGCCCATACTAAATATGTATGTTAAGAACTGCCTAGAGTCAATGAAATGTAAGTTGTAAAAGTTATGTAATGGAAGTATTTGCAGGATTAGAAAAATCAAATTAGAAATAAACTAAAGTATTTTTAATTACACTTTCAAATCTTTAATTACCACGTTAAATTGCCACTTCAAAACATAGGATCTATAACATTGGTTCTTTACTCCAGAGTAATTTTTATGGTGAAAATATACATAAGAAAATCATTGAGGCACATACTGAAACCAGATTCATATGATCCCTATAAGATATACAGAGAAAGTGGAAGCAGTGCCTCACACACCTTATACATAAACAGTATGTAATAAAGAATGCTTGATCTTAGTTCCCAGAAATAAATGTTGTGCATGACAGGTGAATCCAGTGAGGAAATTGTGGCCTTGATTTTAAGTCCTAAATAGTGAGATTTAAGAATATTTGGCTGTAAGAAATGAAACAAAATAATCTTTTTTTTTTAAATTCTTGAACATTGAATTATAACTAAGGTTTATTATTCTATTTTGATTTCTAGGCTTTTACATTCTTACTGCATCTCAACATTAGAGCTTCATTCAGCAATGGTTTTGCAAATATTACATCATTTAAGGATTTGATATTGGGAGACACCTTTTACAGAGGACACTGGTTTACTAGACAGGAAAAGAGGGTAAAAATATCATCTCCTAGTTATAGAGCTGATATCCATTCATCATTTGAAAGACAGAAATTATCTCAATATATCATATACAAATTATAGAGGACACTGGTTTACTAGACAGGAAAAGAGGATAAAAATATTCATCTCCTAGTTATATAGCTGATATCCATTAATCATTTGAAAGACAGAAATTATCTCAATATACCACATACAAAGTCACAATTAGATATCCCTGGGTCTTTCATTTATTTTGACTCTTTTTAGTTCTAAACATCTTGCACAAATCATCCACTTTATTTTTAGTATTAGAGCCAAATACTTTAAAATGGAATGATCTCAAAACTAAATAACATTTATATCTAACTAACCCTGCATAAAAGAAATCCATGAAATATTCCTTAGATTTATATATGACATCAAGTGAATCCAGTCACTGTCAATATACGTAACTGTGACTATTCTATTTTTCCTTATGTCTTATTGAATCTCTGGCAATAATATACCTCTTCCTTCTAGGTCACTCCTATTTTTTCAGTGCCATAGTGATGGCATTTCTTTCTTTAGATGTAACTTTTTTTTGTAGCATACAGATATCTATATTTATCCTTAACACATAAGTGAATGCAATTGTATCATTATATAAACCCTATTAATAGGTAATGTAATAAATACTAAAGAGAATATGGAAGACAAATAGAGAAATCATGGTATAGCAAAACTTCTGTTCAATAGAGTGTTTTCTTTTTGGTAAAAATTGTCTTAATCTCTGCTGACCACTTTCCATTTTAAGACAACTTATACTTTAATATATATAATTATATTTATGATATACGTTATGTATATTGTCTCAGTTACCTTTCTTTTATTTTAATTGGATATTTTATTTATTACAATACAGATGTCATCCCTTTTCCCTATTTCCCCTTCCTAGAAAACCTATCCTACCTACTCTCTCGTCCTTTATGCTTTTATACTATTTTGATTACATGCATGTATTAAGGTCAGTTCTAGGTTGAGGGTCTAGCAATACAATAGATGAAAATAGTCAAGGAACAAACAAGATCAAGACAATAAACACAAATAGTCAAAGAAAAACAAGGCATTAAACCCAGTTATGTGAACACTCCCATGATCATTGTTTCTAAGGGCTTATCAGAATGACCAAAGTATCTGAGCCTACTCCCTGTCCTAGCCCAAGATTATTTTCATGTCTGAAGCCTGCTTCCTTGTTCTAGCCTAAAATTTAGCTTCCTGTCTGAAATTATCTCTTTGTTCTAGCCTAATATTTAGGTTCCTGCCTGAGATTACTTCTTTGTTCTAGCCTTATGTTAGATTCCTGCCTGAAGCCTACTTCCTTATCCTTGGCCAATGTCATATTCCTGCCAGGCAGCCCATTTCCTTGTCCTTGGCCCATGTCAGATTCTTGCCAAGCATCCCTAAAGGCTCTCTGCCTCTCTCCCTTTTTTATTTTATTGACAAGACTGAGCCTGTCTTATTTTGTTCGGACAAGAATGCCTTCCTTATCCATCATGGAATATGCATTATCAAAAGCAATGCACTTATGTCTTAGGTTGGTGAGACTTAGTGCAGAATCTTACCCATCCTTGGCTTGCCAGCCTGTTAATTTAATAACTCTGTCTGAAGGTCCATTTTCGGGTTCAAGACATGACTTGGCTGCCAACATGTTGATATTGTTGAAGAAAACTTTAATCCAATTGGCAGGAATAAAAAGTATTTCCAGGACAAAAAATGCTAGCATGATCAAGCTATATATGCCATTTTTGAAACTTGACCAAAACAAAAATACTGGTCTCAGGCCATGGGTAATTTTATCTGCAGTATCTATTGCATCAACACTTAGCAGAATAGCATTCTTGAAATTCATAAGCTCCCTATGTATCCTTAAAACATCCTGAGATGTGTTAGAATTATGCCAAATGCACTGCATGTGTCATTAAACTTCTTTTTATTAGTACAACTACCACTGTAAATTTTAAAACAAACATGAATCCATTGGTATTTGGCATGACACTCAAGATGGCTCATTACCCTCAAATTCTGAACCTCCTTCCAGTAATTTGAATAGGGTAAAGAGCATCAATCCATTTTTCCAAATGCCTATCTAAATCCTCTGGTACATTCAACACATTAGTAACATTTTTTTGTAAATGATTAACAAAAGTAGCTGTCTTAACTTCTTGTGTCACAGCAATTGCAGAAGCAGTGGTGCTAGCAATTAATGTAATTTAAGCTCTTATACCAGCAATAATCAAGCCCCCTACCCTCTTGATTCTGCTTAAAGCCTGACTCTTTCTTCCAGTACTTGTAAGCTATTTTTAGAATACCAAGATTATGTGATACTCAGGGCACAAAACAAAAGCTGGTTGATAGACCCTACATAACTGACATGCTGGATTTCAAAACACAAACACAATTAGAAAGTGTACAATAATGCAACTTACATTAAATATTGTAGAAGAATACAAAAGTTATTTTTAACTTAACAATTAAAAAGCCTATAACACATGTGCTAACACCTTTTTGAATCCAATCTTGCCCAAATTAAATGTCTTGCTAACATAAATCATAGAGAACTACAAGTACATTTCATATATATATATATATGTCTCTGAAAATGTCCAGAACCAGCATTTCCAAATGAATCTGTTATACCAATATCAGATTGATTTCTAGATCAGTCCATATTGAGTCTGACAAACTGGTACATTAAAACAATACAAGTGGCATTCTAATTTCCTTTTTGGCTATCTTTCTACACAGTCAAGACTTACACAAGGCAAACTTGTCCTATTAGGTAAGCAATAGTGGGTCAGGAACTTTTGTCCAATACAGCATCCCATCACCATTGTCAGGGCACTCAGCAAGCTCACACGTCAGCATCAATTTTTGTCTTGCATCAGCATGTCTCACATCTCACTCTGGTAGGTCTATCATGATCCTTGCATCCTACAGTAAAAACACAAATATGCCTCTTCTCCATATTAATAACTTGATCGGGATCATGCCTTATGCCAGTCAGTGGATCCTTCCATTTCACCAATGCATAAATAATGCCTAGTTTAGAGTGTTGACACTCAGCAGAAAGTTCCTTGCATCCAATATTATTAAAACAAACAAACAAACAACAAACAACATAAACCTTTAAAATAAAAGAATACAATAAATAAATTTGTGCTGTACAGGGGTATATCTCCCTCTTTTTATTTTGTGAAGATATTGTTTTAAAGTTCCATGGGCCTGTTCCATAGTCTCCTGTCCTTAGCAATTAAAAGGAATCCCGTAATATGGTTAATGTTAAACTGCTTCTAGAGTCTCAAATGTTCGATTGTCATAGCCAGCTGAATTATTTGTTTGGTTGTTTCTTTTTCTTTTTCTTTTTATATTACTGAGTATTTTATCTATATTTCAGAGTATCAGATGTTTTCCCCTTTCCCCATTCCCCATCCCTGGAAACCCCCTTAACCCATCCTCTCTCCTTCTATTTCTATGAGGGTGTGCCCCCATCTATGCACTCCCACCTCCCCTGCCTAGAATTTCCCCTCACTGGAGCATCGAGACTTCAAGGGTCCAAGGCCCTCCTCTCCCACAGATGCCCAACAAGTCTTTCCTCCTCTACAAATAAAACTAGAGACATGGGTCCCTCCATGTGTGTTCCCAGGCTAGCTGTTTAGACCAGGCAGCTCTGGTTGGTTGGTATTGTTGCTCTCCCCATGGGGCCACAAGCCCCTTCAACTCCTTCAGTCTTCTTTCTAACTCCTCCACTGGGAACCTTGTGGTCAGTTTGATGGTTATCTGTGAACATCTACCTTTGTATATGTCAGGCTCTGGCAGTGCCTCTCAGGAGACAGGTATATCAGGCTCCTCTTGGTATACACTTCCTGACATCCACAATAGTGTTTTGCATATGGTGATTGTATCTGGGATGGATCTCCAGGTGGGGCAGTCTCTGGATGTACTCTTCTCCAGTTTCTGCCCCACACATTGTCTCATATTTGCTCCTGTGTGTATTTTGAAACAAAATAATCTTAATAGAAAGACAGAGGCCTGTGCTTTATTTTTTCCATGTGTCTTTGGACTAATTATTTTATTAATGCTTTATTAATGATTTATTAATGCTACCACAATGCAAAAATGTTGGTTGTATGAACCATGTAAACATATAGATTCAAAAATAAGACATTTTCCATGTACTGTACAAAGTATAAGAAAAAAATACCACTGCTTGCTTACATTCCAAATTACTTTCTGAATTAATATGTATTTTTTTATCTGTACTTTTTAGAGCACTTTTGTTAATTTTGGTAATTGTATTAACTAACATCATGATTGATTTATTCATCAGACTGTATTAGAAATATAAAGGCATCTTTATTTTTCCTTCTCCTTACTTTTTCAATGAACCATTGGTCAAATCAGTATAGTCCACATATTTTTTAATGCTTTGATCTTCCATCTCTGAGACAACTTTAATAAAAGTTAACTTTTATTTACCTGATATAACTGTCATTTTAGGTACTTACTACTGAATAAGCACACCCTTTCCAGGTCTTTCTGAACTCTGGCTGCCTGGTTCATCTCAGTTGTTCTGGCTCAAATTCCTCTCCATGCTGACTGATTCAAACTGGCTTCTGTCTGTATTGAATTGCTCTGCTTGACAAAACTGCCTCTGGTACTTTGTTCTAATCTTTTGACTCTTTCTAATTCTCTAGCTTCAACTGTTTCTGCTGATCTGCATTGAAATGCATGAACTCAAAAAGGAACTCAACTCTACTGTACTACATACATTACACTGAATCTCAACTTACTGACTCCCTGCACTGCTCTTAAATAGCTTCTCTTTCCAATGCTGTTCTCATGAGAATTGGTTATATCCTATCTCTCACTCATCTTGTCAAGTTTTTTTTTTTTTTTGATTAATCACTTTTTCTTCTCTTCAATTAGATGACATTGTTTGGGAATAAAAGGATGTACTATAGAATTCCAGACAGAAGGATAAAAGGTGCATACTAAGAGTATATCTGCATTTCAGCTAGATCACACAGACTAAGAAGGTCTTTGGATGTAATCAGAGCAGCCATGTTGCTGGATTAATATTCTTCTCCATTTAGTAGTTGAGAGTCTTTAAAACCCTTTGTTAGTATAATGGCATCATCTCTTACCTGGCAATTCACTGTTTATTCTGGGTACTTCTGGCACTTTCAATAAACTGATGTCTAATATATCCTTTTAAATCAAATGACTAAAGATGTCATTGGCTGGCAGAAAACAAAAATATTTATTGGCTTTTAATATTACCCAGAAAATATTTAGAGTTTGATAGTAGTCTTTTCATAACCTGTTTGGAATTGCCTCCAAAATTGTAAAATTCAACTTACTAAAGGAAAATCCAACCTCACTGGATTCTTAACTTGTCTACTTTTTTCTCTATCAAGAATTCTTCTCTCCACAACCCTTTACTACACTGTCCATTCATTTTGTCATTGCAACTGGGTTTTAATGTCAATAAAACTTTAAGTTACTGGTGAAAAAAAAAAAAGAAAGTCATCTTAATTTCTTAATTTTTCATTCTCCATTTCTACCTGCATGTTTTTTCCTAGTACCTCTGGTTTTTTTTTTTTTTTTTTTTTTTTTTGAAGGCAGTCTTTAACAGTGTGGTCTTCAGTATGACGAGTGTGTTCAGTGTCACCAACATTACTTTTCAAAACTGGTTTACTACCTGTGCATGTGGCATATTACTATGATCTCAGAAATGGAAAGACCAAGAGAAGAAGATTAGGAGTTCATGGCAAGCATGAGGCTAGACTCATCTACCCAGCAAGACCTTGTCTCAAATCATATAGAACAAAAATAAACTAAATTCTCAAAACTAAAAATGGACAATTATTTATCCCCTTGATCATTTTGTAAAGTCAATTCCTGAGTTTTCTGGAAATAACACAAAATGGAACTTTTCATGAAATCTCAAAAGCTTTTCCAAAGTGTTTACTGTGGTTTCATAGTCTCAGAAGATAATTTAATTATGTCTTTATCATACAACACAATTGAAGATCCTTTATACTATATCTACTTCCTGAAACTTCACTTAGAACGTAAATAGAAAGTTCTCTGATATCTTGCAAGAGAAAATTACCTCCAGGTTTGGTGGTGCATGACCATAATGACTTTACTTGGGTAGGTGGAGAAAGAAAGGCAGTAACTCAGGAATTTAATGGTAGCACCAACCACATAGTGATTTGCAGGTTATCTTGGGTTGCATAAGACCTTGAATCCCAAGACTAACATTTGCAATTTAAACTACTAGATTAAAAAATGATCAATATTCTAACTTAAAAAAGATAAGCCACATAATTTTTCAAGCTTTGAATTATTTTCATATGAGTAAACTGGTTGTATTTATCTTTAGAAAGAAAACTACCGAGGGTTTTTTTATATCATCACATAGTATCAAAGCTCCTGTTTCAAAGAAATGTACTGTTGGCCCTGTCATGTTATATCCTGAGACATGCTTGCTGTGTATCCTAGAATCTTAGTCTTAGTAATTAAAACTAGTCATCAAAAGATAACAAAGTAGAGTCAGAAATGACAATCTGAAAAGGACATCATCAAACGGTGACTGAGTGAGCAAATGCTAAACCCATTCCTAATTTTATAAATAAAGTTTTATTGGTATACACACTTATTCCCTTATCCTTATTCTACATTTCCCACTTGTTATCAGAGTCGAACAGTTTCTCAGAGACTGTAAAGCTTGCAAACCCTATATTAGTTCCTTTCTTTTTTTTTAACAGAAAAAGAAAATGTCTCATAATTTAAAAAAGACAAAGTGCACTTAGAGTAGCATAGGAGAAATTAATATGCAATAAAATTAAAGACAAGACTTTAAAAAGCTTTTGTTTTTAACAAGTTACTCTCCAATTTTCTTCACACAGCCTTGGACTACAAGATAAGGAAACCAAAATAACTGTCTACAGCTTCTTTTGTGGAAATATTTACTATGCAATAAATGTATAGGAAATCTTTCTTAGGAAAATTGATAAAATATTTACACCAAACAATCTGCTATTCTTATCTCACATATAAGATGATAGCTTTTATAACCATTTTAAGTATTTCTTTTATTTATTTTTTTCTGTATGGCATAAATATTTCAGAGTAAGATTCTTCTACTCTGAGATAGTTTAATATTTTCTACACCATAAAGCAATAAGCAAAAAAAGTAGCCTTTCTAAATAATAAAGTATCATTTTCTATCCAATTTAATTCCACCTATATTCATCTTTTACATAACATTTGACAAGAAGATTTTTGGCCCATTACATAAAAAATAATAATTTACTCAGACAATTGTCATATTTTCTTATCCTAATTTATACTATGGTGATATACTTTAAAATGTTCAAATCGAATGCAAAGTAAATTAGTTCCTTTTGTAACACTTAAGGGTTTGAAATATGGTGCAATACTAAAAAAACATGACTTAGGAAAAAAGAACATAAAATAATTCTATTTTATTAGTCTTGATTGCTTATTTATTTATTTATTTATTTATTTATTTATTTTTGCATCCACTTTCAGTCAGACATGGGACATGCTAATTTACAGTCCCATTACTTGCCGGATGAGGTTTAAGGATAAAAAATGGAAGTTAGTTGAAGCAAGCCTGGGCTTTTAAAAAGATTCTATGTTTGACATTTGAACAAACCAGAGCTCTCTTCTCTGGCTTTTTAATACTGATATTCCCAATTTCTGGAGTCCTCTGCTTCTGCATATTCACATAGTTCATATAATACCCCCAGTCATTTATTCAAAGGATACCTTACCTGAGGGATTCCTTAAGCAATTTATTGAAAAGCCATCTCCCTCTTTCTCTGTTTCTTATCCTGTGTGATGGTGCCCATTATTCACAGGCAACATGTGATACTATTACCACATATATTTGCAAGGATGATTAGCTCTCACATGGTCATGGGCGTGGAATCCTGTTGGGCAGAGTTGTGGTTCCTGCATGTCTGCCAAGGATCAGAGAGGCAAAAGCACTCGGAATTTTGACTGAGTTCATTCTGCACAGCACCGAGCAGGCCCTATGGAGCCCCGTCCAGTACCTGGGATTTCTGGAAAACTTCTCCATACAAATAAAGCATTCTCAGTGGTTTAAACTCTCGCCAGTGGTTTACATTCTATCTGATATTCCTTTCCAGTCTCCAAGGTTCATAAATAGTCCTTAGTTATCCTGAATAAGGTGTATGTGCACAAGCCAATCCCAAATAAACTGCTTGAACACAAGCTTAAGATTGTCTAAGAAAACCACCTGCCTCCAATCCTCCCTGCACACACTCACAGACTGGCTAGAATCCTGAAAACCCCACCCTTTCAGGGCTTTGCTTTATTCTTCCAGTACAGTGGGCAAACAGTGCCTGGACAATTTAAGGGAGGAACTAGAGCATGCATACCACAGCTGACAGGCAAACTCCATAAACATGCTTGCCTATGTTTCTGATATAACATGTTCATGAGAGTGGCACAGTGACAAGAAAGAACTGTGGGAAGTATTTGTGTTTCCTCCTGGATGATCAACTCATTGTCATATTCTTTATATTTATTTAACAGAGTTGAAAATTTATTTCAACATGAAGACATACATAAATGTTCTTAGTAGAATTACTTGTAACTACCAATACTTTAATGCAAAACCAATACACTCTAGTGATTAAATGGATAAACTCTGATATATCCAAATAATGGAATATTACTTAGCAATAAAAAAATTGAAATGTGCTGTGATTAAATTAGACACTGAGAAACCTTAAATATATGTTGCTAAGTAAAAAAAAGTCAATTGTAAAATGCTACTTATGTATCATTCCAAGCCCGTCACATTCTGAGATAGAGAGAACTATGAAGACAGTCAACAGTCAAAGATGTTGTCAGGAATATGATGAAGCAGCACAGCAAGGGAGTGTTTATATGTGAAACTATCCACAGGATATCTGGGGATAGAAACCTATTATGCATTTCTTAAACATAGGTTGTACAGCAGGAACAAATGACTTCCCAATAAAACACTCCTGTTAGTAATGGGTGCAGCAATAGAGGATCTCAGGTGTGATAAGAGTGCATACTTGTGCAAGAGGTGAACTCCTGCATGTGTTTCAGCTGGTAATCTGGGAGTAAATGTGAACTCTGTGCTGTATGCTCACATTTTTCTTTTAGTGTAATATTATTCTAAAACTAATGGGTACTTGAAGAAATAGTTTTTAAGGTTAGTTTAAAGTTGAAAGTGCAATTCCTCCATGGAATTAGACACTTAACATTTTCCCCACCTCCCTCTTAGGTTAACTAAATGAAGTGGATAAAGATTCCCCAAGGCTGATTCAGTGCTGCCAATTTCAGGCGTTCCATGGCATTATGACTTCTACAACATCCTACTCTTGCTTTAAAGGCTGAAATGGCTGTGGTTATTTGTTTCAAGAGATCCACCTCTTCTGGCCTCTGGTGGTAGCAGGCACATATGGGGCACAGACAGACAAAATAGTTGTACACATAAAACAAATGCTTAAAATCGTCTGTTTACATATATAAAATTCTCAAAGAATAAATAAAAGATTATGGCACAGACTTGACTGGTGGTAGTGTTTTTATATCAGTCAGGGGCAGAGCAGATGGCAGTCCTTTGTCTATCCTAGCCTGATGCCTGGCTTGGTGGCCAAAGCTGTCTTATGGTTAGAACTCATAAAAGTCAAATCAAATCAAATGAAACCAATTCCAAGCAGTGAAACATGGGAAGACAGAGACCAGTGGACCACCATGCCACCCCTCCAGTAACGTCTGCTTGCTGCTACACCAGGCAGTACAGATGGAGAATGTCACAGAGGGGCCTACAAACTATGAGACCACTCTGTAGCTGTAGTGGGAACCAGCACAACGTGTGAGTATGTGGTGGTCAGATGGGAGAGAGAAAGAAATGGAGCAGCTTGAACATTATGATGAGAGATGGAGTAGGAGACTCCAGGGAAGAGAAGGGTAGCCTGTTGTGAATGGCCAGACCTGCCAATTGGGAACATGGTGAGGCCAATTTGTTGCTAAGGACCATGTCTATATCCTTGCCTATGCAATGTCAGGGGTCAACGTCAACGTCCATGGCTCTTATTACTACTAGAGAACATGAGGATGTCCCTGGTCAGGCATTCACCCCAGACGACATGGATGTCCAAGGACTGTGCATAACTGGCCCCACCACTCACTAGATGTGGCAATCCGGAGAACTGGCCCCATCTTTCACCAGTGGTAGCACTTGGGTAGGCAGGCCCTGAGCTGGGTTCAGGCAGGAGAGTGGAGCTGGCCCTGATGGTGGAGGTGAGGGTGAGCTGGCTTCAAGTGTGTGGGTGTTGGAGAGCTGACCCTGGCACTCAACTGCCATAGAGAGACACAGGAGCAGAGGTGATGGCCCTCTACCTCTCTAGTTGGGAAAACTCCCGACAGTGTCATGAGCTTAGGAGAGTTAGACCCTCACTAGCTGCAATATGTGGGAGGGCAGGACTTGGTCCTTGCTTGGATAGCACAGCAGAGCGGAACATGATGGCAGGGGCCCCAAGCCCAAGAATGATAGCGCGGGATAGCTAGTCCTGGCACTCATTTGACATGGGTATACGGGTTATGCCCCCCTCCTTTGTCCCTTACTACCTGCAGCAGTCAGATAAGCTGGCCCACGGGGTCATGAGATCGATAGAATTGAAACTGCCCTTGGACAGCTATAGCACTCCACTACAGAGAGCAGTCGCTGCATCTTGTCTAGGCAGCACTGTAGAGCGGCCTTGATGGCAGGGTGGTGGGTGTGTGTGTGAGAGAGAAGAGAGAGAGAGAGAGAGAGAGAGAGAGAGAGAGAGAGAAGAGAGAGAGAGAGAAGGAGAGAGAGAGAGACAGAGAGAGAGAGACAGAGAGAGAGAGAGTGCAAGAAGGAGGACAGCAGGGGAGCAATGCTGCCTCCGACGAGGTAGCAGGAGGAAAGACCTAGGGACAGAGAGCGGCCTGCCACTCCAGTTTGACTACGTGCGGACCAGCAGGAAATGCTCTCTCCTTTCACCTCTAGCCACCTGAGTTAGTCAGGAAGATAAACCTAGGGACATGAGAGCAGGTAACCTGGCCCTGCTTCACCTGTTACAGAACTCCAGAGAATGGGGTATTACCTTCGCCTTGCACTCAAGTTTTAGCTGGCCTTGGTGTGAGAGGGGCTTAAATTGAGGGCCGTGCCGAGGTGAGAATGTGGTATGGGCTGCAGAGATTGTATGTCGTGCCACTTGGCGGTAATCGATTGGGTGGCACGGGTGTGATGATATCTTCGCTCTTGCCTGTTCATGTAGTAGCCTGGAGAGCTGGCCTGTAGCTGATGTGTGCATGTGTGGGGTGTGGTGTGCACGTGAAGGTATTGTGGGTATGGGTGCATGCATGAGGTATTGTGTATGTGTGATATAGGGATAAATGTATTTGTGTGTGTGTGTGTGTGTGCTTGTCGGGGTATTTGTACAAGTGTGCATTTTGTGTGTGTGGTCTATGTGTAGTATGTGTGTGTATGCACCTGAGTGTGGCAGCTAGAGGACTATTCCTCAGATGCCGTTCCTTGGGAAACATCCATTTTATTTCCTGGGATAGCTTCTCTCACGGCCTGGAGGTTACTAGTAAATGCCCCTGACTGCCCAGCCGGCCTCCTGCTCCCCTTTCCCACACTAAGATTGTACCTTGCACTAGCTTTTTTTTTCTTGTTCTTTTTCTTCTACACAGGGTTACTCTGTGTAGCCTTGGCTGTCCTGGAACTCACTCTGTAGACCAGGCCAGGGCCTCGAACTCAGACATCTGCCTGCCTCTGCCTCCCAAGTGCAGGGATTAAAGGCGTGCACCACCACTGCCTGGCCTCTTCTTTTTTTAAAAACCTGGATCTGGAGACCAATACAAGGTGTCCTACTCAGAAACAAACACTTCAATTTTAAAAAACCTTGTAATGTTTCTGAGAATTGTATGAAATATATTTGCATCATACTCTTCTTTCCTCTGCATTACCCCAAATATATTATCTCCCACCTTCCTTCCAACTTCATGCTCTTTCTCTCTCCTAAAAAACCCTCAACACCCAAACAATACAAAACATACAACAAAGTGTGCGAACGCACACACACACACACACACACACACACACACACACACACACAGCTTTTGATTTGTGTTTGTCAGCTCTTCCTGATGGGACCTATCCTTCAGGTGAAAGCAGAGTCACTCCATGGAAGAACACTGACTTTTCCTGCCCCAGAATCTTCAGTTGCAAATAGCTTCTTGGATAGGGGAGAAACTTTGTGTATATGTTCCTTCTCAATGTGGGAGTTTTCCTGGCTTGAACTTATAAAAGTCTTGTGTATGCTGTTATAGTCTCTGTGAGTTCATATCTGTATAAGTCCTATAGAGTCTGAAATTCTTTTTCTGAAGTTGGTCACCACTACTGCCTCTTACAATCTTACCATCTCCACCTTTTCTTAGCTTTCTGAGCCTCGAAAGAAGTGGTGTGGTAAAGACATGCCATTTAGGACAAGCAGTAACCTCACCCAGTAAGTTTTAATGACTGAGCTATCTCTCCATCTTTTTATCATTGGCTAGTTTCCTACTCCCATAATATATGTGTTTCAACTTTTTTTTTTACTTTAAACCATTTTCTTTCTTTGTTTTAATTATTTTTTATTGGATATTTTATTTGCATTTCAGATGTTATCCCCTTTCTCCCTTTCCCTTCCCCACCCAGAAACCCCCTATTCCATTCCCCCTCCCCTGCTTCTATGAGGATGTGCCCCCACCCACACATCCGCTCCCACCTCCCTGCCCTGAATTCCCCCACACTGGGGCATCAAGCCTTCACAGGACCAAGGACTTACTCTTCCACCTGTGCCAAGAAGGCCATCCTCCCCTACACATACAGCTGGAGCCATGGATCCCACCCTATGTGCTCCCAGGCTGGTGGTTTAGACTCTGGGAGCTCTGGTTGGTTGGTATTGTTTCTCTCCCCATGGTGCCCTAAACCCCTTCAGCTCCTTCAGTCTTCTCTCTAACTCCTACATTGGGGAACCCTGTGACCAGTTCAATGATTAGCTGTGAGCATCCACCTCTGTAAATGTCAGGCTCTGGCAGACCTCTAAGGAGACAGCTATATCAGTTTCCTGTCAATATTCACTTCCTGGCATCCACATCAGTGTCTGCCTTTGTGACTGCACATGGGATGGATATCCAGGTGAAGCAGTCTCCGTACAGCCTCTCCTTCAGAAACTGAGGCAATTCAAAAGATCATCATATCCTACTACAAAAGTTTATACTCAACAAAAACTGGAAAACCTGGAGAAAATAGACAATTTTCTAGACAGATACCAGGTACCAAAGTGAAGTCAGGGGCAGATAAACCATCTAAACAGTTCCATAACCCCTAAAGAAATATCAGCAGTCATTAAAAGTCCCCCCCCCCAAAAAAAAAAAAAAAAAGTCCTGAATCAGATGGTTTTAGTGCGGAATTCTATCAGACCTTCAAGAAAGACCTAATATCAATTTTCTTCTAACTGTTACACAAAATAGAAACGGAAGGAACACTACCCAATTCATTCTATGAAGTCACAATGTTTCAACTTTCTTACATTCCAGGAACTTGAGAAACATCTTCTTTGCATATTTTAAAACGTGCTAAGATGAAATTTTCAATAGGTTTTTTGATTCTTTATGGTCATAAAATGTACTTTATAAGCAAAATCCTAATTAAAAAATCTCACAAAGGTATCAATGTGGAAATTTACAGGGGATCATACCATATTTATTTCGCTTGATTCTTACAAGTCTTGGCTTTTTCTTTCTTTTAAGAAATACAGTTATTAATAAACCACACAAAATCAAAGTCAAAATTGCTTTTTTGAGAGATAATAGTGAAAATAAAATAATAAGTATTAATAATTTTATATTAAACTTACTTAAATTTCTAGACATACAAATATATTTAATGAATTTATGAATAAGTTTATTTTTATTTTTCATTAAAATGTTACTTTATATGATGTACGTGTATGTGCATGTATGTGTGTGTGTGAGAGAGAGACAGAGACACAGAGAGAGACAGAGAGAGAGGGAGGAGGGAGAGGGAGAGGGAGAGGGAGAGGGAGGGGGGAGAGGGAGAGGGAGAGGGAGAGGGAGAGGAAGAGGGAGAGGGAGAGAGATTTGTGCAACTTGATGTGGAGACTGAAAAAATGTGCTGTAGTTTTTCTTCTTGTTTGAGAGACAGTTCTGCTCACGTTGGTGAACTGTTTCAGCACCTCCTGTTGAGATGCTACTTTGCCAAACTCTTCCATTAGGGGGTGCGTGGGATTGTAAATGCTTTCCTGATGGATCTTGTTTTAATGTGATCTGGGGATCCAAACTCATGACTAGAATTGCATAGGTGGACTTTCCCACTGGACCACTCTCATCTCATGATGTAGATAATGTTTTTTGATGTTTTCTGCTCACTTCTGAGTTAAGAAATTTCTGGAATATTACACATTAAGGTTTTTGTTTTGTTTTGCTTTTAAGTTAAAGGAAATGTCTGGTTCTTTTGACATTTTCAATTTGGCACACAAAAAATAGGTTTATACTACACTTTCCTATGAGGCAATTACTGTAATACCTAGAAGTTAAAAGGTTCTCTTACACTGTTTAGACTTTTTATATTTATTAATAGTGTATGTGGGGGTAGGAAGAACAGGGTGAGTACCACAGTATGATGTGTGAGAACACATGTGAGGACAACTGGAGAGAACCGGCTTGAGTAGGTACCAGGTTGCAATGCAGATTATCAGACATTGACTGAAAGCATCTTTGCCTGCTGATCCATCAAGTTCACCTACTCATTGTCTCTCCAAATTCTGAAATATGATTGATTAGCTGTGCTGATGTGACTCAGGTAGTTTCTGGCTTGTGCTGTTATTTGTTGTGGTTCAAGGCCTCTCAACTATATCAGAGAGATATTGGTTTGTACAAAATGGCCCACAGAAGGGCGCTTGACAGTATTCCTGGGTTTCTTATCCTTTAGAACACTCTGCTGGACATCCTGTGATGCAGTAACTCATGTTCCCAGGCATGAATGATTGAGAACAATGAGGACACGTCTTCACTCATCAAGACTTCCCATCTATTATAGTCATTTTACAGAACAGCCCTTAGACAACAGATAAGCTGTGTAACGGTGTGAGTTCTAGCATCAGGAAGGATTATTTGAGTTCATCTTGGGGGTTAGCTAACACACAATTAAATGGATACTGTTAGAAAAAATCTCTAGTTGCAAAATCCAGACAACCAACTTACATACCAATAGTTAAGTCAATATTTGAGGTTCCTTGGCTCACACTTTTAATAATACATTAAAACTTGTAAATATAAAGGCAAATATAATCTGTAACTTTAATGTATTCTCATTAAACTCATATGAGTATTGACAGTGACAGAATCCTCAAGAGAAAATACATTTTCATTATGAACTTAGATGAGAACAGCAATTTAATTTACATTCCAAACAATTTTCAGATGAAAGTGCATTTAGGTCATTGTTAACCTATACTGTGAGATGCTTACACGTGACAGATTTCAATTAAAGCCTTTTAATGACTCTGTCTTGCAAGCTTGAAACTTTTGAATTTTACCTGAAAATTGTACTAAATCAGAGAAAGGAAAAAGATAATATCTTCCACTTGTCTCTCTCTCTCTCTCTCTCTCCCTCCCTCCCTCTCATCTATTTCTTTCTGTATGTAGATCTTAGGTCTCGGTTGGTTTTATATTGTGTACTTGAGTGTGGAAGCCAGAGCAATGGACTTCTTCAATAATTTCTTGCCATATTCTTTTGACACAAAGTGTATCAGTGAACCTGCAGCTTTAAGATTCGGTTACACTTCCTGGCCAATTTAGTCCAGAAATTCTCCGCTTCTACACTCTAGACTAGGATAATAGACGTGTGTGCTGCTCCACCCAATTTATTTGGGTATTCAGGTGCTCACGTTTCTAGAATACTTTACTGAGCATATTCTCAGCTCGACTCCACAGTACCTTTACTACTCAAAATAAACTGACTTTGCTAAAATAAAATAATAAATATTAATAAGCATCAATATCACAAGCTATATTGAGATATTAAAATGTCATAGTAGGAAAAACTAATAATGTAAAATTTATTTGAATGTTTGGGATATGATATACTTCTGGTATTTTTAAGCTCAGTGACTTCCATCTAAACTCTTTAGAAGGCTATTGGTTTCAAAGTCTGACTTAATGATAAAAATTGTTACATTTTATCCATAAGAATCTATTTCATATTTGGTAATTTGTGGTTGGTTGTCATTATAGACTTTATAACCAAATTTCATTGCAATTTCTTTCTGGCTTAATATCCAGATATATTGAAATAAGAGCCTAGGGTGAATTTTCAAGCAATGAAGGCTCAGGTACTTTGGCCTCATATTTTCTATTCTTGCATTTATAATGAGTTGGAGAAATAAGAGTTTACATGAATAAAAAGGAAATATCTATCTTTTAGGAACAATGGAAGCTTAAAAGTCAATAAGCTTGTGGTTTTCTTCAACTTCATTTTTGAGTTTTTGTTTAAAGTTGTACCACTCCAAAAAAAAAAAAAAAAGAAAGAAAACATTAGTTATAAGTTTTTTTTCCTTTAACATAAAGAGGTCTAGTTTTTATCTGTTTTTCATATTATCACCATGATTTCTTACTTCAGCATGCATGCTAAATGTCATATTAGAAGCACGTATTACTGTCATTAAATATGACTTCAGTGTTCAACGTCTAAAAGATACCATGAAGCATTCTTACCTACTTCCTTATTATCCATGTAAACACATTTGGGGTTTCTTCTCAAAAACAAGGTGGTCTAACTCTCTCAGCTTCAGATTACTGCCTTGTAGTACACAGACTCACTGAGAAGTAAGATTGGTTCTTTCAGACAATTATGATATATTTAGAAAGAAAAAAAGAAAAGAATGTCTGGTGGTGTATTCCTATAATCCTTGCTACTTAGAATTGCAAGTCCAAGGTCTTTATCTGCTCCAAATTGTGTTCAAGGTTAGTCTGGGCAATGTAAAGAGAACCTGTATTGGAATATAAAGAATACAGAGTATGTATAGAATGCTTGCCTAATATGTTTAATGCCCTAGGTTTAATCTCTAGTACTTCAGGAAAACAAGATCACTGTGTGACCTTTTTTAAAAATAATTTATAATTAATTAATTATAAAAATTCAATGTCACTTGCATTTTCCAAACCTGGAAATATGATGAGCAAATTTGAATATAGCAAGCAATATGAAACACAGGAGAGCACACTTGACTTTTAGGTCTTTTCAAATATTGAATTTCAAAGTGTAATATTCATTTGAGAACAACTTATCTTCCTTCCTTGGAATATATCTATGGTTAAGAAATCATAACATTCATGAAAAAGTGGGGATAACTTGGTGTTAATTCTGACCCAAAAGACTGAAGACAGCAACCCATAGAAACATCATTGAGAACAATATATGACCCTTTCTCTTTCATCCAAGGCCAGCCACATATTGAATGTACTGTGAGTGATTTATTTGAGAAGAGCCAGAAGAGAACATACAAAGAATAGTCTTTCTCCTCAAGGTTGTTCCTGGGACTAAGATAGTCCTGAAACCTTGTTCACAGTTACCAGCTTATAATCAGTTGCTAGAGTTTATGCTTGGCCCTAGGCACTCACCATCCAAAGGGGTAGAAATAATGGAAGAGATGGAGAATTTTCGTGATCCAATATTCTAAAAATATCTCTTATCTTCTAAGAGACTGGAACTTGTGCTGAACCTCACAGCCAGAGTTTTTTTTTTTTTTTTTTTTTTTTTTTTTTTTTTGGTTTTTTGAAACAGGGTTTCTCTGTGTAGCCCTGGCTGTCCTGGAACTCACTTTGTAGACCAGGCTGGCCTCGAACTCCTAAATCCGCCTGCCTCTGCCTCCCAAGTGCTGGGATTAAAGGCATGCGCCACTACCGCCCAGCACAGCTAGAGTTATTAATACATCCTGAGGTCACTTAAGATGCTAGCCTACTATGTACTAAACCACCTTTAAGAGAACAGTGTAACGATCTATTTTATTTCTCTTGGATTTTCCCATTCAAGCAGTCTTTATAATCTCAGCTAATGTACAGCTGCAACCTTAAATTATGTATTTATCTATGCTCATAACCAAGAGTAATGCATGTGTATCATTTGCTAACAGCAACAAGTACAAAAATTGAAAGTACCTTCTGAAAATCTACCATAAAGTTTGAAGCAAACTATGTATGTTATCTGTGATGTTTGTTATCTGGGATCACTTGATAATCATGACAGATATGTGATGTTAGTTGGGATCAGTTGGAATCAATGACTTAATCTCCTGAAAAATTCAAGGACTTCTGTAAATACCCAATTCGTTAGCATGTAGTACTTTCTATGAAGTTCATGGGAAAACTGTAGACAAAACTGAAGATAGATAACACGCACACACACACACACACACACACACACACAAACAACAAACACACAGAGAGCTCATACAACAGACATACATAGGTATAGACATATGAACATAGGATGGAGTGTCTGAGTTAGAATTCCCCCACTTAAATAGATAATAATAATTACCATGCTATGCCAAGACAATAAATGTTTCAATAGTCATATAGTATTCCTCTCACAAGTTATGCTCTAAGTTTATATTTTTCATTCAGGCAGTTTGATTATATGATAGCAATGACTGGTATTAACTATAACTTGCTCTTTTGATAATGTATCAATTGACAGGTGACTTCTACATGAAGTTTCTTGTATCCATATATGGAATATCTGAAGGCTTAATACTTAGAGTGAGGACAAACTCATTTAATATACAATAAAACACATCGGAGACTAAATTTATTAACTCTGCGAATGTAAAGTAGAACAACTGTTTATTGCAGTATTATTCTATCTTTTTACATATAAAATGTGATTCAAATCAGGTTGTGATAAAGTATTAACAAGAGAAACTAGCCTTATCAAAACTGACAGCTGTAGTTAAATTACAGGATAGATAGATAACGTTAGGTTTGACTGTGCACCCATTATTTGTCTTGTTTATGCTGTTTGTTTGACCCCACACAGTTTCATATTGGATTTCTATGTTAGGTCGTAGAATATACATTAATGAGCTATTATATTCTTTCTCCCAGTATTCAGAATATTTATCATGACAATAAGTTCAGAAGTTAACTTTGAAACAACATGAATCCCAGGCTATATATAGTCAACACTCAGTACCTATAATTGAATTTTCCTGTCCTTCACACATTTCTTTAGTTAATTCTATAAACATACACCAGAAGACAAGTTGTATGCATTTAAGTTATTAAAATTTGCTTACACCATTTCTCTGTTAAAATATTCTGCTTGTCTGATATCCATATATAAAATGAAACTTTCAGGGCTAGAAATTTAAAATTTCACAAATTACATACTTTACAAAACAACCAACCAATCAACCAACCAAACAAACAAAACCCTCCATATGACCCTGGCAGAAAGTAGACTTCTCTTTGGAGCAACAAAATTAACCAAATGTTTGGCATATAGTATGAATTGTAAGATTGCGAATGGCCAGGCTTTTTAAAACTAATTTTTCTAAGCTTTTCAACTGAATTGCAATCTTTTTAGGACAGGAAAATTTTAAAATGTAATATTTGGATTGATTTTTCTAGGATTTCATACCTATATTCATCCATTTTGATAGTATTCATTCTCGTTCCTTCTCCCAACTCTTCTAATATCACCTGACCCTCCCTTTCTTATCTAATCCTTCCTACATGTATATTTTCTAAGCCAACAAGGTCTAATTGGTGCTGCCCATGTAATCATTTTGTGGGCCATTCTTGGAGCATGATTGACCTACCAGGTGTATAGACACTTAACAAAAACCATTTTTTTCTCCCCCAGCATCCATCAAGTACAATAGCTCCTCACGAGCCTGCTTTCTCTATCAAGACAGAATGTTAACTAGTTTGATCTTGTACAGGTCTTTTGCAGGCAATCACAGCTGATATGAATAGTTAGAGTTCAGTGTTCGTGTCATGTACAGAAAACACTTTCTCACGTCAGTCGTCTCCAGTCACTGGCTCTTAGCACAGTTCTGCCCTGTCTTTCAGAGCGGTCCTTGACTCTTGTGGGGAAGTGGTATTCTACAGATGTCTGTTTATGCCTGAGCACTCCTTGAAGCTTATTTTTGACTATGAAAAGTTGTTGCATTGACTTATGGATATAGAGATATGAATTTAGTAGGAAGTTTGATACAGTGTTCATTTAGCAATATATAGGTAGGAGGTTCAACTCTGGAATCTGTGAGCTGCCTAGCCAAGTATTCTTGGCCACATTCATAGTACCAGGATGTGTTTCCCCCTTGGGAGCTGGTCTTGAATCAAATAAAGTCAGTTGGTTACTACCGAAATGTTTAATTGATTAGTTATATCCATGGGCATATCTTTCCAGGACTTTTCTCAGCTGTTCTCATCCTGTCCCCCAGAGTCTGCACTGCATCTTCATATACTATGAAGTACACTACAAAGGTGAACATCAGGGGAGAAACTTCTAGGTGAGTATCATCTTGGTACTTTCCAAGTACCATGTTTCTCCATGTGCACAGCAGGGGACTTTTCATACTTATTTTTGAAAAAAAAATGGAATAGATAATGTAGTTCTTCATTTAAATTATTTTTACTTAAATATGCATTTTTCTTGTTTGTATTATCTATGCATCCTGTGCATTCTGGAAATAAAGTTATGCGTAGTTGTAAACTATTATTGTGGGTTCTGGGAATTGAACACTGGTCCTCTGTAAGAACAACAAGTGTTCTCTACCAGCCCTGTGTTCTATTTAATAAGCCTTATGATTGATTGTGGTGAGTGCTTAATTGTTTCAGATTGCTCCCTTTAGAGGTTTCCATTTGTGCTCTCTGGTTGAAGTAGAAATAGATCCAATAGAAAGAGAAACTGTCAAAAAGACAGGACAGGGTCCATTCCGAATTCATGATTCACCTTCGTCATTTACTGTTCTTAGGTCACTCCATCAAAGTTTAAAATTATATGTCATTGGATTTGCAATGGACTTATTTTAGGGCATAAGGACTTTATTTTATTTTTAGCAGACTGAGAAGAAATTCACACAAAGAAAGCTTAGAAACAGGCTCTACCAGATAATGTAAGGTAAAGGCTGGAGAAGTAAGACCAGCAAATATGCAGGTGAGTCCCATCCTACTTCAGGATCAGAGACTTTACCACTAGCTAACTGAAGGGGATCATTGTCAGCCCCAAGAAAATGTCACAAGCCCACACAGACACCTAGACATGCAAATGATCTTTGGAGGCCATAAGGCTACAACTCTGATCTAAAGTTACAAGAAAATCAATCTCATTAAACATTTTTATGAGATGCCACATTGATTTTTTTCATAAGATTAGAGTAGATTCATATGTACTTATCATAGCTAGGCCTGATAAATAAACATTGTCAAGTATGTAACATCTCTGAAAATTTGAAGTAATTTAAAATCAGAATATTAGTATACTTACATGAATTGTTATGAAGATTTAAGAAAATGAAAAAACAGAATACATTATAATCCTAGACTACATTCTAGACGACAGATTTTGTTCAACTGATTTTGACCTACAAGATGGTTACAGAGGTAATATTTAATTCTTTGTCTCTTTGAATATTCATTTATCTATGTACACATCTCAATAATTGACCTATTCTCAATTTTTTTTAATAAAAATAAGTATCTTTCTAATACAATTAGTTTCCCCTCCCTTCACTCCTTCTAGTCACTCCCAACTTTCCCTGTTCTCCAGATCCACCCATTTCTGTCTATAATTAGAAAACAAACAGTCTTCTTAGAGAATATTATAATATGATATAAATAATATCATAATATAACATAATTAATATAATATATTGTATTGTAATGCAGAGGAATATATAATAGAACAAACCCCAACACACTGGACTATGACTAAACAAACAGAAGGAAAACAGCCCAAGAAAAGATACAAGAAACAGATATAGATTCAGAGACCAAGAGGTCTGCACACTCAGGACTCATCTAAAAACATTAACTTGGAATCCATACTTGAAGGACTTGTAGTATTAAAAATTAAAATATTAAAATTAAAAATATACAAATAAAATAAAATATAAAAATAAGATATTATAAGAAAAATAAAAAGCCCTGACATGGCCTCATGAGACAGATTTCAATGTCTGGTTGTCGGTTTCTAGACTTGTTCTCATCTGCTGTAGGAAAAAGCTTCTCTGACAATAGCTAAGCAAGGCACTGGTTTATGAGTATTTCAGAATGCCATTTGGAGTAATTTTATTGCTACATTTTATTTTTAAAACATTAGTTTTTCATTGAGACTAGAGCTATCTAGTCTCAGGTTTTTGGCCACTCAAGCAGTGTTGGATATGGGTTCTATTTTGCAGAGTTAACTTTAAGTCAAAACAGATTTTGGTTTGTTATTCTCACAAGGTTGTACCACTATTATACAAGTGCATCTTGTGGGCAGGTAATCAGGGTAGACTGTTTGTAGCTGGGTTGCTGTTTACCTTTCTCTTTTGGTAGTGTGCAGAGTACTTACTTGTTCCCAAACTAGTAGCATGTATGGGTGAACGCTCTAGGTATGTATAAGCTCAACTTCACCATGTTCAAATGAGTTGTGTACGTGTTATCTTCTGAAATGTGGTCTGTCTGTCAATTTGTAGAGAACAGCCTATAGTCTTGGCAATTGACTGGATTGTTTGGGGATTCACATGGGACGCCTTGGCCAACAACTTAAGTATGTGTACCTTATTTCTAGTACTGGAAGCTCCATTTGGTGATAAGAGATGTCCAGTTGTGGCTTTTTCTTCCCCATTATTTGGTGATTTCTATTGTAAAATTCTGTTGTAAAGCTTTTATTGTATTACATAGCCACAATACTCTTCAAATAACCCTTAATTTTAACTGAATTATTTGCTGTTTTTCAATTGAATTAAACATACTAAGTCATTATCCAAATTCTTTGTTAATTCTTTCAGCAATAACTTCATTTTAATATAATTTAAATAATTAAAAGCTTAATAATTATACTCAGGACTTTTAAAACCATGTTTAAATTTTTATGTATGTATATATTTGTGCACATGTTGCATGTGTGCAGGTACATGTGTTGATATCAAATGTAGAGATTAGAGGACAGTTGATTGGAGTCAGTTTTCTACATTGAGCACATGTGTTCTGAGGATCGAATTCAGATCATCAAGTTTGGTGGCATATGTGGAAAGTGGTTTCTCAGCTATGAAACAATTGAGATACTACTGAATCATGATGACACTCTGCCATTGGACACATTTAATCTACTGATGAGTCCAGAAATAGTAACTAAGGTCTGCCTGGTTGGAGAAATTAGGTCTCTAAGATTCTGTGACCTAATTGAAGGTGATGTTTTGTATCTGGATTCACCCTTTTCTGCCTTCATTTTTTCATGGATGCTGTAAAGTGAACAGCTTTCCTTGGGTATGTCCTGCCATGACCCTTCTCTCTTACAACATATAAATAAAATACAATAAAAAGTAACTAACATGGATATGCTTGTAAATACATGAAAGAATAAGAGGAATAAAAAAAGCTGTTTCTTCTTATAACATGTATACAGAATCAAATTTGTAGATATCAGACATCAGACGTGCATAATATCCGTGACAGAAAGGTATAACATACTTGACTCTAATTTAGACAAATGCTGAAAAGAAGTGCTTTAAATGTACTAGTTTTATTTTTTTATTTATTAGTCAGAAAAATCTTTCCTTTAGTTTCAAGTAATAACACTATCAATCATGACTTCTCTCTGATAGCAATATTACTTACTTATTATCATAAAAGTTTCCTCCAATCAACTCTGTAAATCTCCAAGGTGGAGAAAATCGGGATAAAGAAGGCCCAAAGCCTCCTAGCTACTACTATGATCTGTGTGTTTACAATTGGATGTGTATGTCTAACACTCAAACTACATCTCCTTAACAGTAATTTAACTGCTAATTCGTAGATGTCAACAATAATGCATTTTCATGGTTTAATGAGTTAGTATGTGAAAATTGTTTTCTAGTAGTGGATGTCAAGCACAGATATTAAAAATTCTAATAATTAGCTTTATTTGAACTAGGATCCCAAGATTCTGACTCTGGGACACCTTGTGAAGACATAGTTGTTAACATCTTATGGAAACATTGTTTTCTTGCTTCCTGATGACTGTGTACCTTCCTGAGGACTCAGAAGCCCACTTTGTTCTAAAATTCTTGTTTTTCTCACTTGAAGCTTCATGAGGTAAGCATGATCAGTAGGGTAGTGTCAGCAATAGCTGAAAAATGGTTTTCCATCTCTTTAGAGTTCCATATGACAAATGTGTCAGGGGCAGTGATATGCTTAGTTCCTCTTTGTCAGGTAACTGAGAAATGGAAATGGGGAACTTTCACAAATATAAGATAAATTCAGTATATATTAGGTGAATCAAATATATGCAGTCACATTTAATGGCTGTTGGTATAGACTACACTGTAGTCAAAATATACTTAACAAGAGGCAAAAGCAGGGCTCCAGATGAAATTAGCCTCATCAAACCTTTGTGGAATTGTCTCAAAAGGAAAAACATATTTGAAGAATTATTTTTATTCTCATGGACTCAGACAACAGTAAACAGAAATAGTTATCTGTGCTTCTTAAACTTAATAGAGAAGCAAGAGTGGAGAATTACTTTGACCTTCATCCAGGAATAATGTTACTGGGGGAAAAAAGCTGTGGTCTGTTAGAAAAAAACTCAGATTCCTCTTAAAAAATATATGTTTCAGACCATCCAAATTCTGGACACTTGCTCCTTAAATGAACAGCCTGCTCTTTAGTCCCATGTGGTTCTACCTTGGAAGAAGCTGGGTTTAAGCAGGGCAATGGGTGCATTCTGTGGAGAATCAAGTCATTGTTCAAAGACAAAAGTATTTTCTGTTCTGTTACATTTTCATTAATTTACTTTGGAATAATTTGGCTTCCATGACTTTGTTCACTTCTAAGGAATGACACAGTTGATCTGGGAAAAAGAAGTTTCAGCAGAAGCCAGGCTGTAATGAGACAACCACTTTGATGCTACACAGCAAGGTTTGAAGACCACTGCTAAGAGCATCCTCACAGTTCTACCTTGCTTCTCCTTAAAGAGGTAATTGATTGAGTGCATGAGCTTCTTTTCAAATTAAGTTATATTTGTTGTTAGAAAAAGAAAATTAAATTTAGGAAACATGGAGATAGATTATGGAGAATTGGTATCTTTTTTACTTTTCTTAGATCTTAAAAATAAAAGAAATATAAGGATATCATATTGGACAGACATTTTGCTCTCTTTGTCCATGTTGTTTCTAATTTCTTGTTTGCCTCTCCTCAGATCATTCATTCATATACTTTCAAATAAAATCTGTTGAAACATATTTTGCATAGTGAAGTGGTCAATTTAGAAATACTTGCTAGATCTTACTTTTGGTGATTGAAAAGTCTGTAGTTATTATAGACTGTTATAACATGAATTAGTTTGTGCAGTTTTATTGCTTTCCACAATGAGTACTTTAAGTGGGGTAATTTGAGACATGCTAAGGCTTGTTAATAATATCTTCACTCTAAACCAACATCGGAGATACTACTAAATTAAAACAATTTTAATATATGCTACTAAACCATTAACCCCTCATTCTTTATGGGAACCAATAAAATCTCCCCAGGTTCAGTTGCAGAAGAATCTCAAGACAGTCTCTTCCCTCGTTCATGTTTCATCTGCAAGATAATCCTCTCTATATTATGCACTTCATCTATCAGAGAGATTTTTATTTTTCAAAAACAAAGATAGAGAAAAAGAGGGAGAGAGAAGGGGAGGGGAGAGGAGGGGAGGAGAGGAGAGGGGAGGCAGAGGGAAGGGTTACAGAAAGGAGGAAGAGAAGGGGAGGAGAGGAAGAGGCGATGATGAATGAGGAGGGAGGGGAAGAGAGGGGAGGAGGAGAGTAGAGGGGAGCAGGAAGGGAGAGAAGATGTGAAAGAGGGAGGGAGATGGGAGGAAAAGCAGGGAAGGAGTGGATAACGGAGAGAAGAAGGGAGAGAAGGGGAGGGAAGTAGAAATGAAGGGAGGGGGAGGAGAGGGAAAAGGAAGAGAGGGGAGAGAGGAAGGGAAAGGAAAGGAGAGGCGAGGGGAAGAGAGCTACTTATTTTTAAGTTTTTATATGAAAATTGAACCATGGAAATTTGATTTTCCTTGTTTCCCTTCAGTGAATGGCAAAAACTAATAAGCATTCATAGTACTAAGATTTGTCCAAGTTAAAATAAACATTAATCTGCAAATTGTTCCACTAGCATACTAATTTTTGGTTTTTAAAAATTGGTTATTTTATTTATTTACATTTCAAATGTTGTTCTTCTTCCCAGTTTCCCCTTCACAAACTCCTTATCCCGTCCCCTTCCCCTTTGCATCTATGAGAGTGCTCACCCCCGCCCCCCCCATGCTTCACCACTCTAGCAATCCTTTAAACTGGGGCATCAAGGCTTCACAAGACTAAGGGCCTGCTCTCCCATTGATGCCAGATAAGGCTATCTTCTGTTATATATATAGCTGGAGCCATAGGTTCCTCCATGTATACTCTTTGGTTGGTAGTTAAGTCCCGGGGAGGTCTGAATGATCCTGTTAGTACATGTTGTTGTTCTTCCTATGGAGTTGCAATTGCCTCTAGCTCCTTCAGTTTTTCCTTAACTCTTCCATTGGGATCCACAGACTCAGTCCAAAGGTTGGCTGTGAGTATCTGTATTTGTATTGGTAAGGTGCTGGCAGAGCCTCTTAGAAGACAGCTATACCAGGCTCCTGTCAGTAAGCACTCCTTGGCATCAACAATAGTGTCTGAGTTTGGTCTCTGGAGATGGGTTGGATCCTTAGTCTTTGGATGGCCTTTCAGTTTCTGCTCCATTTTTTTGACCCTGCATTTCTGTGTTAAAATTTTTCATATGAGTGGGTTGTCCCATCTCTCAACTGGGGGTCATGCCTATCTACTGGAGGCGATCTCTACAAGTTTTATCTCACCTTTCTTGGGTATTTCAGCTAATGTCATTTCCATTGGGTCCTGGGATCCTCTTGCTTCCCTGGTACCTGGGACTATCTAGTGTCTACCACCCCTGGTCCCCATCCTACACTGCTACATATTTCTGTTCAATTTCCTGACCTTCTGTTCTTCTCTCCTATCTCTTCCCATACCTGATCCTGTCTCCCTTTTTTCTCCCCCACTATGCTCCCAGGTCCCTCCCTCCCTCTACCTCCCATTATTATTTTGTTCCCACTTCTAAGGAGGATTGAAGCATCCACACTTTGTTCTTCCTTCTTTTTAAGCTTCAGATTGTCTGAGAGTTGTATTGTGGGTATTCTGGGCTTAGGGGATAATATCCACTTATCAGTGTGAGTACATACCATGTGTAGTCTTTTGTGTCTGAGTTACTGCACTCAGAATGATATTTTCTCATTCCATCCATTTTGCCTGTGAATTTCATGAAGTCATTATTTTTAATAGCTGAGTAGTATTCCACTATGTATATGTACCACATTTTCTGTATCCATTCCTGTGCTGAGGGACATCTAGGTTGTTTCGAGCTTCTGGCTATTATAAATAAGGTTGCTATGAACATAGTAGAGCATGTTGGAGCATCATTGCGTATATGCCCAGTATATATATGGTATAGCTGGGTCTTCAGGTAGAACTATTTCAAACTTTCTGAGAAACTGACAGACTGTTTTCTAGAGTGGTTGTACTAGCTTGCAGTCTCAACACCAATGTAGGAATGTTCTGCTTTCTCTGACTCTTCCAGAGCATCTACTGTCACCTAAGATTTTGATCTTAGCCATTCTGACTGGTGTGAGGTGGTATCTCAGTGTTGTTTTGATTTGTATTTCACTGATGACTAACATTTCTTTAGGTGCTTCTTGGCCATTTGATATTCCTCAGTTAAGAGTTCTTTGTTTAGCTCTGTACCCCATTTTTTATTTGATTCTCTGGAGTCTAACTTCTTGAGTTTTTTTTAGTTATTTTGAATATCAGCCCTCTATGGGAGTTGACAAAGATCTTTTCCCAATCTGTAGGTTCCTGCTTTGTCTTGTTGATAGGGTCCTTCGTCTTACAGAAGCTTTTCAATTTTATGAGATCCTATGTGTCTCTAGTTGATCTTAGAGTCTGAGTCATTGGTATTCTGTTCAGGAAAATTTCCCCTTTGCTTATGTGTTTGAGGCTCTTTCCACTTTCTCTTATATGTAATTCAGCATTTCTGATTTTATGTGGAGGTCCTTGATCCACTGTGAGTTGAGCTTTGTATAAGGAGATAAGAATGGATCAGCTTACATTCTTCTACATGCAAACTACCAGTTGAACCATTTGTTGAATATGCTGTCCTTTTTCCACTGAATGATTTTAGCTTCTTTGTCAAAGATCAGATCCACTGAATGATTTTAGCTTCTTTGTCAAAGATTAGGTAATCCTAGGTGTGTGGGTATATTTTTGGTCATGAACTAAAAAAAACTGTTGGTGTACTATGAACTGTGAATACTACTACTACCACTGATGATAATGTTGATGATGATGATGACAATGGTAATGACGATGATGATGATGATAATTACCACTGAAAAAGTTAGATAATGATAACATCATTTTTACCACTGCTTACCTGTGAACCCTTTGTGTGGAAGGATTGATATTTGTAAATGCTATTTGAGAAAGTTACTTTCTATAAAATTTAAAGCTGAACAAGTGATTCTGGGATGTGAGCCTTAGACATCTTCAGGCATTCTTGGTAAGATAACACTTTGTAAACAATGGGAGGAGGGTCCTTATAGGATTTAAAAGCAAGCATAGAAGAATATGTCCAGATTTCTTTTATATATTGTTAATTCTTTTAAAGTATTCAAATGAAAGTTTTGTACAATCAATATCAAGAAAGTTCTACACTGATATTCATTGCTGTCAATACTTCATGATATTTGCTTTAGCAGATTTATTTATCCATCCATTTATCAAGCACATAGAAGTTGAATTTACATCCACATCATATGTAGATATGTACATTTTGACTTAAGTTTTGGATCATAGAATCACAACTATAATAAATACACAGTTTGAGCTCACATATGCAATGCCCTTTAAAGTTTTTCTAAGCCTAAGGTTCATTTTACATGAAATCATTTTAATGTATATACTCATAATTGGGTTTTAGTATTTCTTAAAGTTTATTTTATTAGGAAGTTAAATTGTAGATAAAGAGAAACACACAGCACTTAACACTCTCTGGATGGCCTTTCTTTCAGTTTTATGCATTTTCAAATTTTTGCATTTTTAAGCAATAAAAATGCATAAATTTGACTGAAGTATTGGTGACTCTCCATCAAATATATAACAGTCTCATCGTTTAGACCATACCTTCCTTTTGTAGTCTATTCCTGATCCTATTCTGCACTTTCCATTGGTCACTGTTCTGTTACTTTATTTTAGGATTAGTTTTGCCCATTTTGAAACTTTCTGTTAACTCTTCTTTATTATTTTTATTTTTTAGATTGAACATATCAGTACTTTTGAAATTATGAGAAGTATATTATTACATAAATATATTATATTAGCTTTGTTCTAGATGAAAACCTAAGCTGTTTCTAGCATTGACTAGCATCAGTAACTGAGTCACACAACACCTATGATCCACAGATGTGAAGAGAGATCTGAGATCCATTTGAAACATAGGTGGTCTGACGTGACTGTTCTCTTTATCTGGACGATGATTGGCTGATTTCTCTAGTTGAATTCAGTGATTTTTATAGTCTCAGTACTTGAAGGAAAATGAAATGCAGCCCAGTTTTCAATGCACTATATAGGATTGTATTTTGTAGTATTATATTACTGTATTACTCCCCAAAGTAAAACACCACATAACATATATTCACTTATAATTTAGTCAAAAAAATCATAAATTTCCAATAGTCTTCATCTTTAACCTTGTTACCAAAGATTAAAATATAATTAAATAAAATTCAGTTTAATAAATTATAATTTATGACCTTTGGAAAAATCACAGTACTTTTATTAGACAAGGGAATGATTTATTACAAAAGTTATAATTAAGATAAATGAAGGTTATAATATAATACAATATTTCTCAGAGGATTGAAATCACCATGTGAAAATTTGAACTTCAAGTTCATCTAGTTGAGGGTTTAAAGATAATTTAGATTTGAAAGAATTAAGTTTACTGGCAATTTAAAGCAATTCATTTTTAATAAAGTATAAACAAGTAGAATAATTCTCATTGAATTAATTACAGAACTAAAACTTCTTAGTTGAGAAAACAAAGTCTTTAAGAGACTTATTTCAAAGGTCTTTTTTTTTTTTTTTTTTTTTTTTGGTTTTTCAAGACAGGGTTTCTCTGTATAGCCCAGGCTGTCCTGGAACTCACTCTGTAGACCAGGCTGGCCTTGAACTCAGAAATCTGCCTGCCTCTGCCTCCCAAGTGCTGGGACTAAAGGCGTGCACCACCACCACCCGGCTTCAAAGGTCTTTTAATTCATCTTTTTCTCAAAATGATGGATGCCAGGTATGTAGCATACATATAATTATAAAATGTTAATGAAAAAACAGCAACAATAGGCATCATGTATGTGAAAAGGACTTTCTCAAGTCTTTTAATTCATAAATAGCATATTTTGCTTCCATTTTTATAAATATTGAGAAAAAAATCCAAACATTTATGCTGGCAATCTTTAATATTATGTTATGCCATCTAACAGTTGCAAACAATAATAAGAAGCATCATTAAAATGCAATTAAAGATTTACCTCTCATGCCAACTGTCAACATGCCTCATTTTGTTTAATTATCTGCACATACAGGGTCACCTGTTTTCAGGAGGGCTTTTCATGTTTAGAAAGTCAAAGTCATGAAGTTTTGTTTTGCCCACCACCTAGTCTAGCCTCCAACCATTCCTGCCTTGCCAGTCTCTCAGTGTCTGCTGTATCTGCTCTAGCAGTCATGAGTTCCTACAGACACTAGGTCATAATCATGCTTAATATGATATAACTATCCCTTGTACATGGCAAATACATTATAAATTTAGAATAGGTGGCAATGTCCCTAAGGAATATTATTTTAGTATCTGAAACTTAAATAATATTTCCACTAGTGCTATAATAATTGAAAGTTATATTATATAATAAAGAAAATGAGGGAGAAACCCCACAAATATCTGTATAAACACATTCTTAACAGAATTTGACAGAAACTCTTGTGTCAATTATAATCCTTGTTTCTGCATCTGGTCAAAGGGTCTTTGCTTATATTATAGTTACTTTCCTCTGCTACCTATTCTGTATGCCCTCCACACCTTTCAGACCACTTCAGCAGGTCTCATTTTGCCTGGATTAGGCTATTATAGTTTCTCATTGATTTTAATCTCAGAAAATCTTAGCAGCAAAATAAGCCCTAAAGGATCTCTTGCATTCCAGCCACAATCTTTCTTTTCCCCACTGTGCAGAAGCAATTCAATTTCCCATGTTAATCTGGTTGAATCACCCTCCTAACACTGTTACTCTGTTCTTAGACTGTTGGCTTAAGGGCATCAAAAGCTGAGAGTGGCCAGAGGTTCCACTTCAACAAAATGTTTATGGTAGCTCTTGGAAGGAGCACTCCCTTCTCTGGAAGCAAAACTCATAGGCCAGCAGGACATAAGGTCACAGGAACAGAAAGAAAAAATTTCCTAGTGGATCGCTTGGGATGAAATTGCATGGAACTATTTCCTTTTCTACCCTTTGATTCTATGTATCCTAGCTATGGGAGAAATCGTGACATTTATCAGATATAAACACAAAGCATATGTTACCTTCTCGAGAACCCTGACCAAGATCTCCTAAAACCTCAGAGAAGCTGCCACTGTCTTTCAAAGCTATTTCATCTTTTTATCAGGCCAGCTGCTTCAGAATAGTGGGAAACATGGTAAGAACAGTGGATCTCGTTATTGTGGTCCAATTGTTGCACTTCTGTAATTATGAAGTAAATATTGTGGCCAGAAGCAATGCTGTGTAGAATATCATTATAGTAAATAAGCTTATCATGTATAGTAGTTTTGGCAGAAGCAGTATGCATGGGAAAGACAAACCCATAAACAGAACAGGTATCTACTCCAGTAAGGATAAAGCACTGTCCTTCCTCAGAGAAAGTGATCAAATTCAGTCAACCTCCCACCAGGGGGCTGGTTGTTACCCTGTGGAATGGTGCCATATCTGGGACTCAGTGTTAGTCTCTGCTGATGGCATATGTGGCACTCAGCAGCTGTATCCATGTCAGCTTTAGTGAGTGAAAGTTCATGCACAACCCCATCTCTGCCACCACTGTCACTTTGTTCATGAGCTCATGGCTCAATGACAGATTCATTTGTGCATGTCCCATGCTACAGGACTCCTAAGAATTTCACTGAGTTAGAAGACCCTTAAATTTTGGTTGGATTTATTTACCATTTTCTGAAGCACATATGTGTCACTAACAAGTCCAATGTGGTCACTAACTCCTGCTTACTTGGTCCAATCAGCATATTGTCATCAATATACTCAACCAACATGGAAGACACACATGATCAAGATCCCTTTGAACTAAGTTATGATAGAGGGTGGAGAGTTAATATATTCTTGCGGTAAAACTGTAAAAGTCACGGCCTTGCAAATGCTTTCTGGTAGTTCTTATGGACAGGTGGTACAAAGAAAAACATGCATTTGCTAGATCAATATCTGTCTACTATGAACCAGGAGATATGTTAATGTGCTTAGCAGGGACACCATAGTACAGGAGATGCTTTTGGAGCCATTATTCAGTTGAATTTTTGATAGTCAACTGTCATTCTCAGTGATCCATCTGTCTTGTGAACTGGCCAGAAGGGGGAGTAACACCACCCCCACATTTTTTTAAATCCTATCTTCTGCACTTTCTCCAAGCATGAAATACTGGTTTTGATCACTATTTTCCCTGACAGAAGCAACTCTTAAGGCTTCCATTGACCCTTTCTAACCACAAAAGTCTTTACTTCACCGGTCAAAGGACCAACGAGCATTCTGCCAACTTCTGAGTATATCTATCCCAATTACATACCTTGGGACTGGGAAATAACCACAGGAGAGTTATACTTCAGCCAAAGCTTCATAAATCACCTGAACTCCATATGCCCCTATTTTAACTGAAAGGCCACTATTTTTTCCTGGGGTCTTTGAGAATCAGCATCAATTGAAAACCGATATCCAATAGACCCCGGGAAGTCTGATTGTTTTCTTTACTCTAGTGTATACTTACCCTTATAAAAAGCTAGAGGTTTCTCTGAGGAAGGACTAGAGAAAAGCTAACCATAAAACTCTTAGGTATTTTATCAAGCTCCTTCTCAGGAAAATCTATCCATTTCCTCATTCAAGGAGTTTTAAGTTTCAAACTGGCTCAAGTCTGGAAATTGGCTCACAGGCTGAGATTTCTTTTTCTTACACTTCAGCATAGCTTAAATTTCATTTGTTTCAGAAATTTTCTGCAGGTCAAGGAAAAAATCAGTAGGCTTCTTATGTATTTCATGCCTGAAAACTATGATTGGTTAGTCAGTACCAAAGGTCTATATGAGTCATAACAATATAAAATTCATTTTCCTTGGGCCGACCATTGGGTTAGGCTATTACGGACATTGATTTGTCTATGCTGCCCATTACAACAATTACAATCATGTTGCTTTTGGAGATTCAGTGCTACCACCTAGGCCCTTCTACTTTGGAGTCCAGTTATACCCAATTAAGCAGCAATGTCTCCAACCCTAAGGATTGACACAAATAAAACAGTGATATTAAAGCTTTTTAAATGGACTGGTGCCCCATGGACAATTTTGTGTCTTATAGGATTGGTGAAGAGCATATCTTCTGGGCCTTCCCATTGTGGAGGGTTTGATCTTTTACACAGTGTACCCAGTCCAGCATTGCAATATATTCCTGACCTTAAAATCCCTTCATCAACTCTAAGTAAAGTGATATCAGTCATCTCCAGTTCCTGCTCAGTAGGTCACCTTTGGACAAATGCTTTAGCCAACCATTCAAACAAACTTTTGACACAATTTAAAAGTATATGAGCTTTCTCATATTAAACCTAGAATGTTCACTCAATGGACATGCAATAATAAACTCAGCTTGAACCAGTTTTATGTTTCTGTCACCATTATCAAAGCCCTTGAAATACATTCCCATGAATATTCCCCAGACATAATGCTTGAATAAATTACCAAACTCATTAAACTCTTTAGTAGTGTAGCATACCTCCTTAAGAACTTTGCTTTCTATCCGCTCTCTAGGAGCCTGCTGAGCCTTAAGACTGGTTATAGGTCTAGAAGCAACTATTGGTCAGCCCTGAGGAACATTGGGATTGTCTTTCCTGATATATCCTTTACAGAAAAGCATTGCTGGATTAGCAGACAATGAAGGATTAATTTCCTCAGTCAAATGTGGAAGAGACAATATTTCAGGATATGTAAGTTCATCTCCTTAAGGTAAAGAGATGACTTCCTGAGGTGTCAATAAATCTAGGGGAATCTGAGGGTTCAAAGGTCTCAGCTTCAATAGGGTCTTCTCCCACACACCCATTCCAAGTTATAGGGTCCCTCTCTTTACCCTTTAACTGCTGATATCTTCTGAGGCCGGGACTGGAATTTCAGTGTAATTGAGCTAATATTATAAGGACAACGGTTTGATTTTCCACAACTTGAGTGCTGTAGTTGATGGAGAAAAGCATCTCTTCCAGGGCAGACTTAGAAACCTTTACAGTGTTTATATGCATCTGGCTCTGGTCAGTTTTAACATTGAGTTCACTGTTGTCCTTCACCATATTCTGCAATGCCAGAAATTATTAATTTTAACACGGAGCTCCTTGTTTTTCTTTGTCAGTTTATTCCAGAGGCTTCTAGGAGGAACTGACCATCATAGTTACTTTTCTTAATGTTCTACAAATGGTCAAATGTTTCATATTCAGAATCACCACCTCTGCTGCCTCTCTCATGTTGGTGAATTAAGATAAACAAATGCATTTGTCTCAAGTTTGTAAAGTAGTTTACAGCATGGGCTTTCAGTAGCCTGAGTTTTCAGGAAAAGCTTCAATAGCTGGAGAAGCTTAAGTAAATGTAGAAGTTGGCAAACTGGAATGCCTATTCCAGGCGTTTAAATATTCATCCGTATATTTCTGTTATTCTAGAACCATTTCAGGTACCACAATCTGCATTACTTGGAGTTTCTTGGAGAAACAGAATTTTGTATATACAAACATATGCATATTTATGAGTAATGCACATATACATATATGCATATATATGTATAGACACACATATACACACATTCATATATATATATATATATATATATATATATATATATAATATATATATGATTTATTAGAATGACTTACACACTGTGGTTAAGCTAGTTCAGCAATGACTATCTACCAATAAAAAGTTCAAGAATCAGTAGGTTTTCAGTCCATCCAGGATTGGATATCTCAGGTGGCCTTCAATAAACAATGGAGATTCTTAGGAAGTAGGCTTTAATATCAATGATGGAATGGATTTGCGAGCAAGATCAAAGCAGTCCTTTATATAGCCTGCCAGCAGAAGGTTGTGGTACAGATTAACAGTAGATCTTCCCATTTCAAAAGATCTGGATTAAGTGTATCTTCTCACTCAAAATTTGGAATTAGAAGTGGATCCTCCCTTCAAATGATTTAATTAAGAAAAGGAATCCCTTACCAGAGTGCCCACACATTTGGCTTTTGTTGAATTCTAGATGTAGTCGAGTTGACAATAAGAATAGCTATTAAAGAAATGAAGGAAATGATAATCAAGAGTTACACAATTTTCAAAGTAAAACTAAGATGTCTTGGTGAGTTTTATGGAGTTTGGTGATGTTAGGCTGACAACTGAAGGGTTAAGCGCCCCTCTCTTCGAACTAGGAAATAGTTGGGTAGGAAGGGATTACTTCCTAAGCCTGCTTAGCTGCCTATCCTTTTACTTGGGCAGCCTGTTAATTAGAATGGCATATTTTGGGGAGATAAAGTAGAGCTCAGCTTGCTGGCTGAAGCCAAGCTTCAGACCGAGTTAAGATCAAAGAGCTTCCTGTTTTAGCTTTCCATTGCTGTGATAAAATACCTGAGTAAACAACATGAAAGAAGGAAAACTTGACTGTGGCCACATTTCTGAGAAGCAGAGGTGAGACCAAATATTAAAGCAAGGAGCCCATGATACAGCAGACTGTAGAGATCATAGAAAACAGGAAGTAGAGAAAGGACAAACAAGAACAAAGATGGAGCATTTCCTTCAAATACAATCTCTTAGGTATCTTCTCCCAAGGAAGTCACTGCAGATTTTCCCTTCTTTCCAATGGCACCAAGGTATATTGTCAAATATCAAAGTATTCAGCTTCTGGGAATATTCAGACCCAAATCATAATATCTCCCAAATAAGGAAATAGACCCAGAATCGACCAGTTTCAGATTGGATCTTATGCAGATGTCTAAGTCCTCCACCAAAGAATGGTTGTTTTGGCAATAGCGGTAACAAATCAAGTAATGCAGTAGTTACCATGGGAAGTGTGCTTAAAGAGCAGGATATAACCTGCAGGGAGCAAATAGACATGCGCACATCACTTGTAACAGCTCTGCAAGTGAAACCAGGAAGTCTGCAGAAAGCCCTGCAGGGGATATCTTAATAGCTAACATCATGTGGACTGCATTCAGCTTACAGACTTTCTTTTATATAATCTTTTCAGTGGTGAAAATTATATTTTACTTAGAATAACTAAGATCTCTGATCATGTTTATGTGAGATTTAAATTTCTTTGCTTAGTACACTTCTGTATAGAGGCTGAGACAATCTTCATATTCTTTTCAGATACATGGTTTTAGATCTCTTCCTTTATTCTTTTATAATATTTACTTTATAATACATGTCATATATTTGGGGTTGCCCCATCATTTTATATTTATTTATTTATTTATTATCTATTTATTTTATTTACTTATTTATTTGGGAATGATAATTAGAATACTTCTCCCTTTCCTTTCCTCCCTCCAAACTCTTCCAAATTGCCCCTCACTTCTCCCGCCTCTGTTCCCTCTCACATAGTCCAGTTCCCTATCCCTTCTTCCTTTCTCACCTGAGGGGTTGGAGGCCCCTTCTGTATATCTTTACACCTTGGCACATCAAGGTGTGCTATCACTCTGCAGAGCTAGGCAGATCATCTCCCATGGAAGACAGACAAAGCAACCCAGTTAGGGGATCATATTCCATAGAGAGGCAACAGCTTTAGGGAATGTCCCTGCTACAGTTGTTCAAGGACCCGCATGAAGATGGCGGTGAGGGAATGCTGTTTGCTTGGTGGTTCAGTCTCTGAGAGACCACAAAGTTCCAGGTTAGTTGACTCTGTTAGTCTTCTTGTGGAATTTCCCCTTTAGGACCGCCAATATGCACCCACCTACCCCACCTCTTGCATAAGAGTACTCAAGCTCCATCAAATGTTTGGCCAAGGTACAGAGGTGTCTATTTCAGTTAGCTTCTGGATGGAGCCTCTCAGAGTTTAATTATGGTAGGTTCCTGTCTGCAAACATAACAGAGTATAATTGATAGTATTAGGGATTAGTGCCTGTGAATGGGATGGGTCTCAAGTTGGGCTGATTATTTCTTAGTCATTCTCTGAGTCTTTGTTCCCTTTTCTTTCCCTGAATTACTCAAGACAGGATACATTTCGGGTCTAAAGTTTTGTGGGTGGGTTGTTGTTGATATTACTCCACTGGTGTTTCTGCCTGACCGCAAGAGGTGTCCTCTTCAAGTTCCATATCCAGAATGTTGTGCATCTCCACAAAGGTCATCCCCATTAATTTCTGGGAGCCTCCCTCATCTAAGATCTCTGACATGTCCTCGGGAAGCTGCCTATCCTTCCTCAAGCCAGCTAGCTGCAGATTTCCACTCATTCTCATGACCCTCTGGCCCTCTCTCTTGTCTCTCTTCACATCTGATTTGAACACACCCCCAATTTCTCTCCCCTCCCTTATCCCTCCCTCCACCTGCTTCCTATGACTATTTTATTCCCTTTTCTAAATGAGATTGAAACATCCACACTTGAATCTTCCTTCTCCTTTAGCTACTTTGGGTCTGTGAAATATCCTGTACTTTATGGCTAATATCCACTTATTAAGTGAGTCCATGACATGCATGTCCTTCTCAAGTTCTATCCATTTGCCTGCAAAATTTATGATGTCTTTGTTTTTAATAGCTGAATAATATACTGTTGTAAGGTGAACCACATTTTCTTTATCCATTCTCCAGTTGAGAGACATCTAAGCTGTTTCTGGTTTCTGACTATTACAAAAAATAGTTGCTACAAACACAGTTGAACTAGTGTTCCTGTGGTAAAGTGTGACATCTTTTGGGTGTATGTGTAGGAGTAGTATAGCTGGGTCTTAATTTAGATCTATTCCCAGTTTTCAGAGAAACCAACAAATTGATTTCCAACATGGTTGTACAAGTTCACACTCCCTCCAAAGCATCCCCAACAGCATGTGCTATCACTTGAGTTTTTGATCTTAGCTATTCTGATGAGTGTAAGATGGAATATCAGGGTCATTTTGACTTGCATTTCCCTAATGACTAAGTGAGTTGAACATTTCTTTCAGTGCTTCTCAGCTGTTCGAGATTCCTCTGCTGAAAATTCACTGTTTACCTCTGTACCCATTTTTTATTTGGCTTATTTGGGTTGTTGGTGTCTAACTTCTTGAATTCTTTATATATTTTGGATATTAGTCCATTGTTGAATGTAGGGTTAGTGAATATCTTTTTTCAACATGTAGGCTGTCATCCTATCTTATTGACAGTGTCCTATGCCTTCCTGAAGCATTCTATTTTATTCAGTCTCACTGATCAATTGTTGATCTGAAAGGATGAACCACTGGTGTTCTGTGTAAGAAGTTTTCTGCTGTACCAATAAGTTCAAGACTTTTCCCCACTTTCTGATCTGCTATATTTATTGTATATGGTTTTATGTTGAAGGCTTTGATCTACTTGGACTTCAGTTTGTATAGGGTTATATATATGCCTCTATTTGTATTCTTCTTCATGTAGACTGTTGTGTGTAATTTTAAAAATATACATCCTCCTTTGATTGGGACTGTGGCACATGCTGCAACCAACCCCCAACCCAGGAAAACCGAGAGCTGCTGTCCTCACTCCAGTGGCTCTTTCTCCACTTTACTTTTGTTACTTCCAGCTAGCTCTGCCAAGGCACCAGCTACCACCATGGTTGCTCTCTTTCTCTTCCTCCTTAGCTCTTGGTAAAAACCTAGACAGCTTTATTATTTTAAAACTAGCCAGATTGCATGATTGCTGGGCAGTGAGTCTCCTGCCCTAACCTATACTAGCTGGTCTATATCAGTCAGCCTCCACTAGTGGCAGAGGCCCCAGTTCTAGTTATCCCAAGGTCTTACAAGGTTGTTCGTGCTTCTCATTCCAATGCCTGGCCTATAGACCTCCTCTTTTCTTGTGCCTCTGATCTATCTCCTGGGACCCAGAAGTCCCATCTTTACTCTCTGCCTAGTAATTGTTCTCATCTTCTTTATTGACACAATTAAGAATCAATCAGGGAATTAGCACCTCCCTCAGTTAGACCAGCACCATTTGTTGAAGATGCTTTGTTTTTTTCCATTGTATAGTCTTATATTCTTTGTCAAAAATCAAGTGTCCAGTGGTGTGTGGATTTATTTTAGCGTCTTCCACTCGATTCCATTGATCAACTTGTCTGTTCCTATATCAATACTATTCACATTTGCAGGTTTTTTTCTTTTTTTCCTTTTTCAATATTGCTTAGTAGTACAGCTTGAGATCATGAATGAAGATACATCCAGAAGTTTTTTCGTTGTTATTTTATTATTCAGGGTTGTTTTAGCTATCCAGTTTTATTTGTTTTTCTATATGAAGTTGTGAATTGTTCTTTTTAAGATCTATAAAGAATAGTATTGTAATTTTGATGGGAATTGCATTGAATCTGTAAATTACTTTTCGTAAGATGGTCATTTTCACTATCTTAATCTTACCTATTCATCAGCATGGGAGATCTTTCCATCTTCTGCTATCTTCCTCAATTTCTTTCTTCAGTGACTTAAAGTTCTTGTCATATAGGTCTTTCACATGTTTAGTTAGAGTTACACTAAGTTATTTTATATTACTAGTTGCTATTGTAAAGTGTGTTGTTCCCTAATTTCTTTCTTGGCCTGTTTATCAGTTTTATAAAGGAGGGTTAGTAATTTGGGGGATAATTTTGTATCCAGCCACTTTGCTAAAGGTGTTTTTTTTTTTTTATCAGCTGTAGGATTTCTCTGTTAGAATTTTTGGGGTTGCTTATGTATACTATCATATCATGTACTAATATAATATTTTAACTTCTTCCTTCCCAATTTATATCCCCTCAGTCACCTTTAGTTGCCTTATTGCTCTAGCTATAACTACTAGTCTTTATTGAATAGATAGGGAGAAAGTGGGAAGCTTTGTCTTGTCCCTAATTTTAATAATATTGCTTTAAGATTCTCTCCATTTAATTTGATGTTGACTATTGGCTTGCTGTATGTTGCTTTTGTTATGTTTGAGTATGTGCCATGTGTTCCTAATTTCTCTAAGAATTCTAACATGAAAGCATGTTGGATTTTGTTAAAGGCTTTTTCAGAATTTAAAGAGATGATCATCTGATTCTTGTCTTTCAGTTTTTTTATATAGAAGATTGTGCAGATGGATTTTCCTATATTGAACCATCCCTGTATCCCTTGAATAAAGCTTACTTGATCATGGTGGTTGATATTTTAGATGTGTTCCTAGATTCAGTCTTTGTGTGCTTTAGGTATCAAGTGACTGTGGCTTTATAGAATGGGTTTGAGAGTGTTCCTTTTATTTCTATTTTGGGGAAAGTTTGAGGAGTATTGGTATTAGATCCTCTTTGAAAATCACATAGAATTCTGCACTAAAACTCTCTGGTCCTGGGTCTTTCCCTTCCTCCCCCTCCCCTCCCTCCCTCCCTCCCTCCCTCCCTCCCTCCTCTTCTTTCTCTTTCTTTTCTTTCTTTCTTTCTTTCTTTGGTTAGGATACTCTTAATGACTACTTATATTGGTTTAGGTGTTATGGGACATAGTTTACCTGATCTTCATTTAACTTTGTTAAGTGGCATGCATCTGTCTTGAAAGCCACCCAATTTGTTAAGATTTTCCATTTTTTGTGGAGTACAGACTTTTGAAGTAAGACCTAAAGATTCTTTGAACTTCCCCATTGTCTGTTGCTATGTTTTCCCTTTCATTTATGGTTTTGTTTATTTGAATACTGTCTGTCTGTCTGTCTTTGGGTTAGTTTGGTTTAGGGTTTGTCTATTTTGTTGATGTTTTCAAAGAACAAGCACTTGACTTCCTTGATTCTTTGTATTGTTTTCTTTGTTTCTAATTGATTGATTTCAGCTCTGATTTTTATTATTTCCTGCCTTCTACTTCTTAGTATGTTTTTTCTTCTTTTTTTTCCTCATGAGTTTTCTTGTGGAATCGTTCTAGTGCTACTTCTGTTAATTTGACTCACAAAATTACACAGGGAAAGCACATCTGCATGTAAGATGCTGAGGGTCCCTGCCCCAAGTTGGCTTTGATTGGTAAATAAAGTTGTTGGCAGACAATGGCTGGGCAGGGAAACAGAGGTGGAACATTTAAGTTCCTGGGCAATGAACACAGGAAAGTAAGGGACTCCAATTGCTAGGTAAGGAATAAGTTTCAGGCTTGAGAGTGGCAGAAGACGGAATACCTGCCATGTAAGAGCAGGGTAAGAGTGGTCCCAGGGTACTCCTCCATTGGACATATGGTAACAAAAATGAAATATAGACTTTAGTAAGTGGCCCAGCCATTGCACTGTTTAAGGCATATTAAAATAGAAAGCCACATGTTTGTGTCTTTCATTTGAGAATCCAGAGCATTGGTGTGGCTAACAAGGAACTCATGCTGACACCACCTGGCAATCAGAGCAGATTAACCAACAACAGCTACAGATGATGTCCAATCGTAGGTTTGGTTTACTATTAAAAATTAATTTAGAGATTCTCATATGAAAAACATGTGATGAGAGATTAAGAGGTTGAATTTTTTTTTTTTTTTTTTTTTTTTTTTAGCAGAGCCATAGGTTTTGCCCAAGGCAACTGGTTCTTCCTCAAGCCACATAGGGTTGGAACTAGGAAAAAAAAAAGACTTGCTGAATTGGTGCACATAATTCTAAGGTTGATGGTGTGAGCTGGGACACAGCAAAGTCTTCCAAGCTGACCTGGAAAAACTGAGTTGCACCAAGCCCTTCTCAAAGGCTTCTAGCTGTCTCTGAGTGGTTGAGCTCAGAAGTTCTGGGATTTCCTGCTGTGTGAAGAGACAGGCTGCTAGAAAGCTGAGAGAGGTAAATAGTAGAGGCTGCTTATTAAAGATAGAGAGACATGAATAAGAATTATTTTAGTCTATTTGGAGTTCTCTAGGCTTCTTGTAAGTTCATAGGCATCTCTTTCTTTAGATTAGGGAAGTTTTCTTCTATAATTTTGTTGAAGATACTTGCTAGCCCTTCAAGTTGGGACTCTTCACTCACATCTATACCTATTATCCATAGATTTGCTTTTCTCATTGTGTCCTGGATTTCCTAGATGTTTTAGGTTAGGAGATTTTTGCATTTTGAGTGCCTACAAAAAGTAACTGTAGATAGTATACTAGCAGCTTGACAACACACCAGAAAGCTCTAGAACAAAAGGAAGCACATACTCCCAAGAGGAGTAGACAGCAGGAAATAATCAAACTCATGGCTGAAATCAACCAAGTTAAAAAATAAAAAGAATTATACAAAGTATCAACAAAACCAAGAGCTGTTTTTTTTTGTTTTGTTTTGAGAAAACAACAAGATAGATAAACCCTGAGACAGACTAACCAGAAGGCAAAGAGACAGTATCTAAATTAATAAATTCAGAAGTGAAAAGGGAGACATAACAACAGAAACTGAGGAAATTTGAAAAATCATCAGATCCTACTACAAAAGCCTATACTCAACAAAACTGGAAAGTCTGGATGAAATGGACAATTTTCTATATAGATACCAGGAACAAAAATTAAATCAGAAGCAGATAAACTATTAAACAGTTCATATACCCCTAAAGAAATAGCAGCAGTCATTAAAAGTCTCCCCCCCTAAAAAAAAAAAGCATATGACCAGATGGTTTAAGTGCAGAATTCTATCAGAGCTTCAAAGAAGACCTAATATCAATTTCTTTAAACTATTCCTTGAAAAAGAAACAGAAATAACACTACCCAATTTGTTCTATGTAGCCACAATTGCGCTCATACCTAAACCACACAAAGACACAACAAAGAAAGAGAACTTCAGACCAATTCCCTTATGAATATCGATGCAAAAATACTCAATAAAAATCTCACAAACTGAATCCAATAACATATCAAAACAGCCATCCATCATGATCAAGTAGGCTTTATCTCAGGAACACAGGGATGTTTCAATATATAGAAATCCATCAGTGTAATCCACTATTTAAACAAACCCAAAGAAAACACATCATATGATCATCTTTTTAGATGCTGAGAAAAAAATTGACAAAATTCAACATCCCTTCATGATAAAAGTCCTGGAAAGATCAGGAATCCAAGGCCTATATCTAAACAATAGTAAAAGCAATATATATCAAGTCACTAGTTGAAGCAATCCAACTAAAATCAGGGACTAGACAAGGCTGCCCACTCTTTCCCTAATTACTCAATATAGTACTCCAACTTCCTGGTCAGAGCAATTAGGCAACAAAAGGAAGTCAAAGAGATACAAATAGGAAAGGAGGAATCAAAATATCACTATTTGCAGATGATATGATATTATACTTAAGTGACCACAAAACTTCTGCCAAAGAACTCTTGAACCTTATCAGGTTCTTTATCAAGAACTTCAGCAAAGTGGCTGGATATAAAATTAATTCAAACAAATCAGTTGTCTTCCTCTAGTGAAAGGATGAACAGACTAAAAAGAAATGGAAATGATGCCCTTCACAATAGTCACAAATAATATGAAGTACTTTGGTATGAATCTAACCAAGTATGTAAAGATCTGTATGACAAGAACTTCAAGTCTCTGGAGAAAGAAATCGAAGAGGATCTCAAAAGATGGAAAGATTTCTCATGCTCATAGATTGGCAGAATTAATATAGTAAAAATGCCATCTTGCCAAAAGCAATCTACAGATTCAATGCAATCTGCATCAAAATTCCAACTCAATTCTTCATAGAGATAGAAGGAGCAGTTTGCAAATTCATTTGGCATAACAAAAAACCCAGGACAGCAAAGACTATTTTCAACAACAAAAGAACTTCTGAGGGAATAACCATCCAGGAGCTCAAGTTGTATTACAAAGCAAAAGTGATAAAAACTACATGATATTCGTACAGAGGATTTTCCAGGAAAATCAATGGAATAGATTTGAAGAACCAGAAATGAACCCACACAGCTATGGTCACTTGATCTTTGACAAAGGAGCTAAAATTGTCCAGTGGAAAAAGGACAGCATTTTCAATTAATGGTGCTGGTTCAACTGGAAGTTAGCATGTAGAAGAATGTAAATTGATCTATTCTTATCTCCTTGTACAAAGCTCAAGTCCTGGCGGAAAAAGGACCTCCATGTAGAACTGGAAACACTGAAACTAATGGAAGAGAATGTAGGGGTACAACCTTAAATACTTGGGCACAGGGGAAATTTTCCTAAATAAAACACCAATGACTTATGCTCTAAGATCAAGAATTGACAAATGGGTGCTCATAAACTTGCAGAGCTTCTGTAAAGCAAAGGACACTGTCAATAGGACAAAATGGCAACCAACAGATTGGGAAAATATCTTTACCAATCCTACATCTGAAATAGGGCTAATATCCAATATATACAAAGAACTAAAAAAGTTAGATTCCAGAGAACCAAATAACCTGATTAAAAATGGCTACACAACTAAACAAAGAATTCTCAACTGAGGAATACCAAATGTCTAAGTTTGCAGCTAAAGAAATGTTTAACATCCTTAGTCATCAGGGAAATACAAATCAAAGTAACCCTGAGATTCTACCTCATAGCAGTTAGAATGGCTAAGATCAAAAACTCATGTGACAGCAGATGCTAGCAATGATGTGGAGAAAGAGGAACACTCCTCCATTGTTGGTGGAATTGCAAGCTGATACAATCACTGTGGATGTCATTCTGGCAGTTCCTCAGAAAATCGGACATGGTATTACCTTAAGTCCCAGCTATACCACTCCTTGACTTATACCCAAAAGATGCTCCAACATATAACAAGACACATGCTCCACTATATTCATAGCAGCCTTATTTATAATAGCCAGAAGCTGGAAAGAACTCAGATGTCCTTCCACAGAGGAATGGATACAAAAAGTGTGGTACATTTACACACTGGAGTATTACTCAGCTATTAAAATCAATGAATTCATGAAATTTTAGGCAAATGAATGGAACTGGAAAATATCATCCTGAGTGAGGTACCCAGCACAAATGAACACACATGTATGCATTCACTGATAAATGGATAATATCCCAAAAGCTCGAAATACCCAAGATAAAACTCATAGACCATGTGAAGTTCATGAAGAAGGAAGACCAAAGTGTGAGTGTTTGGTCCTTCTTAGAAGGAGTAACAAAATACTCAAGGGTTCAAATATGAAGACAAATTGTGCAACTGAAACAGAAGGAGGGGCCATCCTGAGACTGCCCCACCTGGGGTATCCATCCCATGTGCAGTCACCAAAGGCAAAAGCTTTGTGGATACCAGGAAATGCATCCTTGACAGGAGCCTGATATAACTGTTTCCTTAGAGGCTTGACCAGAGCCTGACTATACAGAGGTGAATGCTCAAGCTAACCATTGAACTGATCACAGGGTTCCCAATAGAGGAGTTAGAGAGAAGACTGAAGGAGCTGAAGGGGTTTGTGTGGGAAAATGGGGCGCAGCAGGGGAGGAGTCCCGGAGGCTTCCACGAGGGGGTCCCACATCCAGGAGAAAGTCTAAGGTTCCAAAAGGGCTTATTGTCATGGCGGATGGTAGATGGATCTGGATGTACCCCCCCCCAAACCAGGACAGTACCTGAGTTAAGTAGGGAGGGAGAAAGGGGGAGGTTCTGGGGAGGAATGCTTAATTGGTTCCGCCCTCTAACCTTCATTAGTATGTAAATCTCTAGGGCTTGAGGCCTGTAGTCACACCCTCTACCTGTGCACTTTGGGAGGGGCTGTAATGGCCTACGTGACTGAACAATGTAGGTCTATGGAGATTGGACTGCTTGTTAGGACCCTGAGTTCTGGGGATGTGGCTGAACTCCTGCGTTTCTCCCTTGGAGTCTTGGGGTTCTAGGCCCATGCCCAGCCAAGAACCAGGATACCCTTACACAGTCCCACAAAAAGCAAGGACTCAGAACCAACACACAAACAGAAAATTATGCTAATCATCATATTCTCACTAGAGATTTAGTTGCACAAAACCTACAGCCTATAACTGGTCTTGGACACTTGGTGGCAAGGCAATCACTTCAGTTATCTCAAGGGGTATTGTCAGAAAGAAAGGGACATAAAATCTAGAAGCAGCCTGACTGGCTCACTGGCTACCTTTTAATTAGGACTTATTCATACTAAGGAGACTAACTATGAAGTAAAAGGTTAGTCCATGGAATTTTGTGATTGCTGGGGATGGGAATCAGCAGCACACCTGAGGCAGCAACTGACTTTGCAGGATATTCTCTTCCTAGGCTGTGGCCACCAACAGCTCATGCTATGGTTTCTCAGACTTGGGATAGGAAGACAATTAAGACACAGGCTTGGGAGGGTGACTTGCCATGTCAGCTTTCAGGCTACTACCACCCATCCCGTAAAACAAATGGAGAGTCAACATTGATCTTTTAAATAAAATCATTATTTGTACCTCCAACAAGTAAGAGTGACACAGTAGCTAGGCTAGAAATTGCCAAGGCCAGCCAGTCAGTCAATAAGGGAACCACACTGGAAGTGTGAGGATGAATATAAGAAAGGTAGAAAGAAAATGTAAGAGATAGAGATGGAAGCACTACTGGTTAATATCAACCAGCAAGTGAATCTATTTCCTCTGAGTCTTTTAAAGGCAAGCATCACAAAGCATGGCCAATTCCTGGAAGACAAACAATGATCACAAATGCTGACATGATTAGTTTGTGGTACACAGTATCTATGTTGACTAAGGCTATTCCTCTAATGCTCAGACAATCTCTCAAGGATGAAACATAAGCAGAAACACTTGGCAGGATATATTGCATGTCTTAATTAAAAACAAAGACATATGTTGGCAGACTCATGATAAACCAAAAGCAAGAAGTTAGCTAGAGTTAATTATGGATGTGCTCCCCACATGTACTCCTTTTTTTATCCATACAAGCCAAAGCTGTTTCAGCTCTTTGCGCAGAAAGACTGTTCCTGTTTTAGGAATCACCCTCAAGAAGTATGGATCTTGCCTGTCATCGGTACATGAAGTCTAGCATTCATGACCTGTCTTAGGTTGATCTACCTCTGAGAGTATTTTACCAGTCTTTTTTAATCTATAAGAGTCATGTACTTTATTAGTCATAGAACAGAAAGTTGTGCTTATCTTAGGTTGCCATCTGAAAACACAGCTCTTATCTGTCATTGGCCTGTGAATAATTTTGTATCTGTGGCTTTTCTTAGGTTGAAAAGTTTTTCATGACAATTTTACCCATCACTGACTACCAGACTTCTGCTGGAGAAGATGTTGGTGCTTGAACTCATGTAACTCTGATTTGACATATGTAAAATTCTAATGATTTCTCTCAAAAGAACAGGAAATAGACATGCATAAAAAAGATCAAGAAACCAAGTCCTGCTATGCCCAATAACAGAGATGTAAATGAGTACCATGAAGGAAGAAGAGCCTGTAATTTTTTTCAGAATATTATTTGCAATGCTAGCAGATTAACAAGACAAAGGCTTTGGATTTATTAAGCTTACAACTTCCTTATGCATGACTTAATTAAAAACAAAGACAGATGGCAGCAGACTCATTCATGATTAATCACAAGCAAGAAGTCAGCCAGAGTTAATTCTGGATATGCTCTCACCATGTCCCCCCAGTTCTATACAAGCCAAAGCTGTCCATGACACAGAAAGACTGTGTCTGTTTTAGGAATCTCCTGAAGTGGTATGGACCTTACCTGTCTAAATCTAAAGAAGTGTTACCATTATGCAAAATACTTTGGAGGTGCCTTTTTACTCTGGTCCAATTATACTGATTCTCATTATTCATTTTTGGAGATACACAAATCCATAGATAACAAGCATGACATTCCAAATGGTTTGACTCTCATTCCTTGTATCTCATCTTCCATGATCTACACTATTTATATAATGTGTCAATTCGTCTTTCTAGCTGACTATCCAAATCCTCTTGTGTGCTCAGGGCATTGGTTATATTGTTTGCAAGATAATTAACAAAACTAGCTGTTTGTTCTTCTTATGTTAAGTCTAGCACAGTAGTAGTAGTACTGGATGTAAGAGTCGTAAGAGCAACAACACTGGCAATAACCAGCCCAACTACAAGTTTGTTCCTTGCCAGAACATGACCTAATTCATTAATATTTGTATACTTTTTTCAGAATACCAGGATTCAGATCAATTTACAGTAATCATAATAAAAGCTGGTTGATGTACTACCATTATAGATAGACCATCATCCAGCATAAAAACACAATTGGAAAAAAGACAATTAAAACAAGAAACTTTAAACTCATTATCAGAGCCAATTACAAAAGTAACATTCCCAATTAGTGAAAGATTAGGTAGAGTAACACAGGATGTCACATTTACCTTAACCCCAGAACCTGTTCCATTTTTATCCACAGCAAACACAACATCATACAAGGCCACTGCCAATTTCCAAATATGTCTCTGAAAATGTACAGAACCATCCCTCCAAATGCCCACTGTCATTTCCTTTTATCCAATATTGGATTGATTTCCAGACAGGTCCATGATTGAGCTAGAAAAGCCAGTCACATTAAAGGAAAGAGGAGGGTCATTATTACAACGTTTCCATTTGATTGATATTTTGAAGGCAGTTTCCATAATCTCTTTGTTTTCTATTCCACAAAGTCTAAAGGCCTGAGACAAGGCAGCTTATTCAGTCTGGGATATAGGCTTTCCCACCTTAATGCTCTGTATTACAGTCTTAGAAATATTCTTCTTCCAAGTCTTAGGGTGCACAGAAACATACCCATTATTGGTACTATTTCTAGTAAAACAAATAGGTAGGCCCTGACCCATGGCAGTGTAATGCACCAATCTGTTATACTTTTTACTCTCAGACCAAGAGACTCTTAACAGGTGAGAAGTATTAGAGGTCACAAGTACTTCTAGCCTTGACCATACAGGATAAGGCAAAGGTGGGTTGGTAACATATGCCGAATACAACTTCCACATCACCATCATCAGGGAACTAAACAAGATCATAATCAGTATCATTCTTTGTCCCAGCATCAGCATTCTCACCAATCGCTTTGACAGCCACTGAGTTCTTTCAGCACCCTGTGAGAAAACATAAACATTCCCTCATTCACATATTAATACCAGATCAGGATCATGCCATATGCTAGTAAGTAGATTCTTCCATGTCACCAGGGTATTAGTAGGCTGAATTGTAGGGTGCCATAAACACTCAGCAGCAGGAGCTCAACATGGTCAACAAACTGATCAGTTCATACCACTGACAGAGCAAACTCCCCAGAGATGGCAATAAGGATCCAATCTCTATCTAGGTCTTCCACCTCTAACAGCAGTTTGACTACTATAGAGAAATGCCTGTCACACACAAAAGTTAATGAAGAAAGCTAAAAAGGCCACTGTCAGAGAGAGGTGGTCAGGAGAGTTCTGAGATCATAATGTCTTGGCCAGGAGAATATTTCCCTCCCTGTTACTACTGTGAGATAGCTATTGCATCTAAAAGAAGTCACTGGGAGTGAAGGACAGTAATGTCTTGCCTTAAATTTGGAAATGTTAGGCCTCCTTAACTCTTGAATGGTCTCATTAGGTCCCCATGTAACATAATAAATGTCCAGGAAGATTAAAAGGTAGGAGCTCACAGATAACAGCTTTGGCCTTGCCAGGTCTTGGCTTTGGACAAACTAATACTCTGAAAGTCTTGACTTTTAGGAATTATGATGAGTATGGAAATCCATTTGCTTTCCAAAGGTTCCAGTTCCTGTGCCCCATGACTAGAAACCCAGCTCAAGCTCCAGTAATCACTACTTCCTGACCCAGGACTTACTGTGCATTCCCCAGGACCACTTCTTTATGTTGGCTATCTCTGAGATGGAAGGTCAGCTTTCCTTTGCTTCTCTAGTCTCTCTACATTCCCCATTCTCTCTGGCAAGTAGACTCCTCAGTCAGGCAAGCATGTCTGTGGATGAACCCTGTTGACACTGACTGAATGCTCTAAGAGTAGTTACACTGATGACATCGCAGGAGATGCCAAGAACTTTCAGAGATACATTAGAATGTCCAGGGAAGGAGCTGATAATGCCATGGAGAAGAAGCTTTCCCTCACTGCTAATGTTATCTTGACCAGAAGCACTTTCCAGGAGGCTTTCCTGGCACACAGCCATTGAGCACCAACACCTTCCAAAGCCACAGATCACTATAGGTTTGATCGGAAACACATTAGTACTTCCCATTTGGGGACTTAGTGTTTACTTTCCAAATCCTTCACAGAAATGTCTCATTCATTCCTCAGAAATCTCTTTACTCATTCATCAACATGAGCCATTAAATATTATCGAAAAACCACACTAGGATGAATGTGGAGGAGGAAAGATCTCCTGCCTCATCATGTATAGTTTCTTGAAAGCACATCAGGAAGAGTTGTAGGGATAGTTGCAATGTAGAATATGGGTTGGGGTATATAGTCATAGAAGCCATGTGCTTAGTTTTTGAAGTTGCCCCAGGATGCCTTAGCAGAGACAGCATGCAGCCATCAGGTGCTGGCAATGGTGTGATGAACTGTTGGCAGAGGAAACCTAAATAGTGGAAACACCAAGAGACAAAGCACTTGGGCTAAGTGTGGACACTTTCCTCTCTGCACTGGGATACCAAGACAGGACTGGTTGACAGGCCTCTGTGAGCTACACTGTGAATTCTGTCTGAAGAAAGAAAAAAAAAATCAACTGGGTGCTGGAGTGAGCTTGTAGGAAAATACTATAGACATGTCAGTTGACAGAATGAGTGCCTAGCATGTAGAACTCAGGTGCTCTAGTGTTGCCTTCAAAGGCCTTTGTAGCCCCACTTATAATCCTACTTCTTGTGCAGTGGAAGGAGAATCATCTGAGCTCAAGGTCAACCTGCTCAGCCAGGTGGACAATAGCTTGGGATACACGAGACCCTCTCTCATAAAGCAAAACTGAGACATTTCCTACCTCCAAGGCCTTACCTACCAATCTTTTTCTATTGAAACAAACTTTCCATTCTCCCTACTACTCTTTTACTCTAGGAAGAATGACAGGAAGTAGAAGTAGTCTTTCTATTCTGAGGACCTTACTCTTGTCTTTCTTTAGGTCTACTCTGAGACCAAATAAAAGTTGTTTCACCATCTGAACTATTGAGTAATATCCACTGCTGCTCGCATTAGCACTGTGCTTATGATAAACTATTTCTCCTGAGTGATGCTGTCCCACAATGTAGTGTCAGGTGTTGAAGCCAAACCTACAGATCCCTTCAAGGGACTAAACAGAAGCCATCAGAAACACTCTGCTTTCTTGTTCTGAGATTAACTCAAGCTATCCCATTGTCTTTAGTTAGGGTATTACTGCTGTGAACAAACACCCTGATCATGGCAGTTTATGAAGGATAACATTTAGTTGGGTTGGCTTACAGGTTCAGAGCTTCAGTCCACTTTCATCAAGGTGAGAGCCTGGGAGCATCCGTACAGGCATGGCTCAAGTGGGGCTGAGAGTTCAACATCTTGTTCCAAAGCTAAATAGAAGACTGGATCCAGGCAGCTGGAATGAGGGTCTTAAAGTCCACACTCACAATGACGCACTTCCTCCAATAATGCCACACATCATAATAGTGCCATTCCCTGGGCCAAGCATATTTAAACTACCATCCCATTGTCAACTGGTGGGCTATTCCACCCCTACCTTTCAGAGCTCAATACAGGGTGGAGGTTCATACACCCAGATGAGCATCTTGTCATACTTCTCCATGACTAATGTTTGTCAAAGAATTTGGTGTAGTCAAGCAACTGCTGCTCTCAGTAAGAGGTTAGCAGTATCATGAATGAGGTGCAGTAATGTATTTATGTGAGTACATCAGTGGAAAATCCAGCATAACTGAAGAGTGGGAAACCAGCACGTTTTCCTGGCCTTTGTAGTCTCGAACTAAAGTTCATAGGCAGGTGTTTGGATCCTCTGCAAGGACAGATGAGGTACAATGAACACTGAGCAGTCTGAGCAACAGTGGTGAGGCTCCTCAGTGCAGGTAACAAACACATTCTCTATTCCCATCCAAGGAGCTCCTGTTGAAGCTATGGACCTTGTCTGACCATGGTAAGTCATCTAGGCACCTGTCCTAAAGATACAATGTTTTTCAATTCAGCAGTGCTTAACAAAATGAGCCAAGGTCAGAAATTCTGATCTCTTGTTATAATCTATATGAAAAATGGGATGGAGCACTTTATCACCGACCATGAGACATCCGGCTGTACTTCATTCACTGTTGGCCAGGCAGAACAGTGTCAGAGCCAGTTGCCCAAGATGTTCCTGAGAAGCTTGCCCGATGTTTAAGCAGCTCAGTCTATTGCTTGGAAACAACGGAGCAGTGGTTCAGAGAGTCAATTTCTAGTAGAGACATGGGAGTTGTGTAAGAGGATTGTCATTTTGCTTCTGACCTCACTGTATGTGCTTTTATTAAAAGACCTTCTGTAGGGGTGTAAGACTAGAAACTCACTAAAATCCTTTAAATAAAGTTTTTAACACCCAGGTCACATGACAGCGATAAAGGTGAGAGAATTAAGAGAAGTAAACAGAATAGTTAATTTAAGGGCATTAAAATTTGGAATATTTAGTCAAGTGCTAGAAAAATATGGGGTATCCATTTGGGTTGTGAAGTTTATGGATGCTCTTCAGATTGAGGCAGTGGTTTTCACCCAATAACTAGCTATTGAATTTCAAAAAGTAAAAAATGAAAAAATAATTGATGGGACTTGTGTTAAAACAACATTTTGGTTTTCCAACTTTGGCAAGACCCCATGGACAGAGAGAACACTCCTGCTGCAGACAAACTGAGAAGCCATAGGATTTGGTAAGTCACCTGGGAAGTCCTCAAGGAGGAATTTAAGGATGGGAAACATCATATTAGAATGTTTAAGACCCTGTATAATGCTACTTTAGATGGTTTGAAACTAGAAGCAGATAATGAAAAGCTATTTGGGTATTTTATACTTTATTTTTGTTAGCCATAATGGCTTTCTGTACCCACTGAAAGAAAAAGTAGATTGATAAGATGAAGGCCTCAGAAGGAGAATTAGAGATTCTTATAAACAAGAACAAGAAAAATACTCAGACACAGACAGAGGAATTTACACAAGAGCCTACCATGCCACCACATAATGAAACTGAAGGCAGTGGCCCAAGATTGTTAAAAAAAAATCTTATTTTGTCTAATTAGTATCCAAGCCATTCTAGATGAAGATAAGTACCCACATGGTTCTGGAGAAATTAAATGGAATCCTATAGATTTTAGGACATTTAAGGAAGTGGTCATTGCCTATGATATACATTCATTCTATGTGACAAAGATAGTAAATCTATGGACAACTCAGAACATTATTATACTTGAAGACTGGAAAAATTTGGCAACAGAAATTATGGAAGCTTGTCTTTAGTTACAAAGGTAAACATGGAAAGAGGAAGTTAGAGCAATGGAACAAAGAAATCTGGCCAGAGATATTGATATTTCCTAGGATGCACTGCTAGGTAAATATGCTGAGATATAAAGCCAGCTTGATTTTGATGATCACTCCTTGGTTCTATGTTGTTTAGTAGTTTTTTTCTTTTTAAATTTGTTCTCTTTACACTCTGATCCCTGTCCCTCCCCCAGTTCTTCCCTATGAAAGTCCATTTCTACTCTCTCTCCCCTTTTCCTCTGAGAGTGTGGACCCTCCCATCTTCCCCTTTTGGCACATCAAGCCTCTACAGGGCTATCTCCCACTGAGGTTAGACAAGACAGCCAAGTTAGGAGAATGGATTTTGTGGGTAAATAAGGCACTGCGGTGGAGCCCCAGAGTCTTTCCACATCAGCAGGTGCCAAAAACAGGAGAAAGGTCCAGAGTTTCACAGGCTGGAAGCTTTGGCGACGGCAGGCCCCAATGACACGAGGAAGTCCTTGGATCCAAAAGGGTTTATTTTCATGGCAGATGGTAGATGGATCTGGATGTACCCCCTGAAACTCAGGACAGACCTGTTAAATAGAGAGGGAGGAAAAAGGGGAGGGTCTTGGGAAGAATGCTTAATTGGCTTGCCCTCTGGCCTTTATTAATATGTAAACCTAGGGCCTGAGGCCTGTAGTCACACCCTCTACCTGTGTCCCTTGGGAGGGGCTGTAATGGCCTATGTGACTGAACAATGTAGGTCTATGGAGACTAGATTGCTTGTCAGGACCCTGGGTTCTCAGGACGTGGCCTGCAGTTTCTCCCTTGGAGTCTCGGGTTCCAGGCCCGTTCCCAGCCAAGAACCAAGATACCCTTACGCCATCCCACAGGATTCCACTAATGGGCAACTGTTTTAGGGATAGCCTTTACTCCAGTTTTTCCCAGCCCACATGAAGACCAAGCTGCAAACTGGCTACATGTATGTGTATGAGGGGAGATGGTAAGTACTGGGCTTAATGCAGCCCTTGTATGCACTTTGGTTGGTAGTTCAGTCTCTCAAAGTCTCCAAGAGTCCATGTTAGCTGACTCTTTATGATCTTTTTTGGAGTTCCTATTCTTTTTAGGGCCCTCAATCCTTTTCCCAACTGTTCCATAAGCATTCTCAAATTCTACCCAATGTTTGGATGTGGCTATCTGCATGTCTCAGTCAACTGCTGGATGAAGCCTTTCAGAGGACAGTCATGATAGGCTCCTGTCTAAAAGCATAATATTATCATTAATAGTGTCAGGTTATTAGTGTTTGCCCATAGGATGGTGATTACATGGCCATTCTTGCAGTCTCTGCTCCATACATCATCCTTGCATTTCTTGTAAGCAGGATAAATTTTGGGTTGAAACTTTAGTGGGTGAGTTAGTGTTCTTATCACTCCACTGGAGTTTCTGCCTGGTTACAAGAGGTGGCCTCTTCAGGTTCCATATCCCCACTGCTGTGAGTCTCATCTAAGGACATCCCCATTGGTTTTTGGGAGCCTCCTTTATCCAAGATCTCTAGCAAGTCCTAGAGATGCCCTCCACCCCCTCCATGCACAGCAGTTGCAAATTTCAGTCCTTCTCATGGCCATCTTGCCATCTCCCCTGTCTCTCCCCCCACCTGATCCTAAACTCTCCATTCTCCTCCCTATCAACTCTCCCCTTGGTTCTTTCCCTCTACCTGCCTTATTCCAACATTTTATTTTCCCTTCTAAGTGAGAATCAAGAATCTTGCTTAAGTCTTCCTTCTTGTATAGCTTCTTTGGGTCTGTGGAATGTAGTTTGGGTATCTTGTACTTTATGGCTAATAACCATTATAAGTGAGTAGGTACTATGCATATCATTTTGGGTTTGGGTTACCTCACTCAGGATGATATTCTTAAGTTTCATCTATTCACCTGCAAAATCTGTGATGCCTTTATTTTGATAGCCAAATAGTATTCCATTGTGAAGATGTACCACTTTAAATTTATTTTCACCTGAGAGATATCTAGGTTGTTTCCAGTTCATGGCTATTACAAAAAAGATGCTATGAACATAGTGGAGCAAGTGTTCCTGTGGTACAGGGGGACATCTTTTGGGTATATGTGTAGAAGTAGTATAGCTAAGTTTTTTTTTTTTTTTTTATTTTTTATTGGCTAGTTTATTTACATTCAGATGTTATCCCCTTTCCCCATTCCCCCCCACCCGAAAATCCCCATCCATCCCCCCTCTCCTGCTTCTATGAGGATATGTCCCCACCCACCTATGAACTCTCACCTTCTGCCCTCAAATTCTACCACACTAGGACATCCAGCCTTCACAGAATCAAGGACCTCCTCTCCCATCTATGCCTGACAAGGCCATCCTCCCCTACATATACAGCTGGAGCCATGGGCCCCTCCTAGGTAATCCCAAGCTGGTGGTTTAGACCCTGGGAGCTCTGGTTGGTTGGTATTGTTGCTCTCCCCATGGTGCCACAAACCCTTTCAGCTCTTTCAATCTTCTCTGTAACTCCTATATTGGGAACCCTGTAATCAATTCAATGGTTAGCTTTGAACATCCACTTCTGTATATATCAGGCTCTGGCCAAGCCTCTAAGGAAAACAGCTACATCAGGCTCCTGTCAGCATGCATTTCCTGGTATCCACAATAGCTTTTGCCTTTGGTGACTGAACATGGCATGGATCCCCAGGTGGGGCAGTCTCCTGACGGTCCCTCTTCCAGTTTCTGTTCCACAGATGGGTCTTGAGTTAGAACTATTCCTAGTTTTCAGAGAAACCAATAAATTGATTTCCAAAATGGTTGTACAAGTTTTCACTCCTACCAAAACATCCCTGGCAGCATGTGTTATCACTTGAGATTTTGATCTTAGCCATTATCGTGGATGTTAGATGAAATCTCAGGGTCACTTTGATTTCCTGATGACTAAGGAAGTTGAAAATTTCTTCAGTGCCTCTCAGCCATTCAAGATTTCTCTGCTGAGAATTCACTGTTTATCTCTGTATCCCATTTTTTAATTGGGATATTTGGGTTGTTGGTGTCTAACTTTTTGAGTTCTTTATGTATTTTGGATATTAGCCCTTTTTCCAAAGTAGGATTGGTGAAGATTCCTTACCAATCTGTAGGAAGATTTTTAGCCTAATGACAGTGTCCTTTGCTTTACAGAAGATTTTCAGTTTCATGAGGTCCCATTTATCAGTTGTTGATTTTAGAGCCAGACCTATTAGTGTTCTGTTCTAAAGTTGCCTCCTGTACCAATAAGTTCAAGGCAGTTCCCCATTTTCTGTTCTATTAGATTCAGTGTATTCTGTATTATTTTGATGACTTTGGACCAATTGGGTGTAATTTTTGTCCAGGGTGATAAATATGGATCTATTTGCATTTTTCTATATGCTGACTGACAGACCAGCACCATGGTTAAAAGATGCTTTCTTTTTTTCTATCATATAGTTTTGAATTCTTCATAAAAAATTCAAGTGTCCATAGGTGTGTAGGTTTCCTTCAGCACAGTTCATTTGATTCTATTGATCAACCAATCTGTTTTTATGCCAATACCATGTATTTTCTTATTGTGATTGTTTTGTTGTATATCTTGATATCATGGATGGTGATACCTCCAGAAGTTTTTTTATTGCTCAGGATTGTTTTAACTATCCTGTTTTTTTTTTTTTTTTTTTTTTTTTTTTTTTTTTTTTTTTCATTTTTCCATATGAAGTTAAGAATAGCCCTATTAAGGCCTGAAAACAAATTTTGATGGAATTGCATTGCATTGATTCTGTCAATTACATTTGGTAAAATGGCCATTTTCACTATGCTAATCCTACCAAGTCATGAGCATGGAAGAACTTTCTATTTTCTGATATCTTCCTCATTTTCTTTCTTCAGTGATTTGGTTTTTTTGCTTGTTTAGAGTTACACAACGATATTTTATTCATTGCTATTGTAAGGGTGTTCTTTTCTTATTGTCTTTCTTGGTCCATTTATCATTTGTATAAAGGAGGTCTACTGGTTTCTTTGATTTAATTTTATATACAGCCACTTTGCTGAAGGTGTTTATCAGCTGTAGGACTTTTGTGTTAAAATTTTGTGGGAAATAGTACTTTGACTTAATTCTTTCCTATTTGTATCCCTTGATCTCCTTTAGATTATTGATCTAGCTAGAACTTCAAGTAAGTACTGTATTGAATAGGTAGGGAGAGAGTGGGTAGCTTTGCCTTGTTCCTATTTTTAGTAGAATTGCTTTAAGTTTTTCTCTATTTTATTTGATGTTGGCTCTGGGCTTGGTATATATTGCTTTTATTATGTTTAGGTATGTGCTTTGTATCCTTGATCTCTCTAAGACCTTTAAGAAGAAGGGGATTTGGATTTTGCCAAAGACATTTTAAGTATCTAATGAGATGACCCTGTGATTCTTTTCTTTCACATTGTTTTTTTTATAGTGGATTAAGTGGATGGAGTTTTGTACATTGAACCATCCCTGCATCACTGGGATGAAATCTACTTGATCATGTTGGCCGATGTTTTTGATGTGTTCCTGGATTCAATTTGTTAGTATTTTATTGAGTAACTTTGTATCAATATTCATAAGAGAAACTGGTATGAAACTTTCTGTCCTTGTTGAGTCTATGTGTGGTGTGTGTGGTGTAGGTATCAGAGTAACTGTGGCTTCATAGAATAAGTTGGATAGTGTTCTTTCTGATTTTTTTTTGGTGTGGTGTGTGTGTAATAGTTTGTGGAGTACTGGTATTAGCTTTCTTTTAATGTCTGGTAAAATTCTAAAACTATCTAGCTTTTTAGGTTGGAAGACTTTTGGTGATTGCTTCTATTTCCTTATTGGTGCTAGGACAATTTTGTTAGTTTATCTGATCTTGATTTAGTTTTAATAAGTAGCATCTTGTCTTGAAAGCCATCCAGTTTGTTATTATTTTCCAATTTTGTGAAGGACAAGCTTTTGACGTAAGACCTAATTATTCTTTGAACTTCCCCCTTGTCTGTTGTTATGCCTTCTTGTCATTTCTGATTTTGTTCATTTGGGCACTATCTCTTTGTCTTTTGGTTAGTTTGCATAAGGTTTTGTATATTTTGTTGATTTTCTCAAAGAACAAGCTTTCGGTTTTATTGATTGTTTTCTCTTCTGATCAGAGTGCAATCTTTACTTTTTCACACAGGGCTTATATACACATAAAAGGCAGGATGTGGGGAGGGGATGATGCAGGAATGTGGGTATTCAGGGGAGTACAGATACTTTCCAGAACAGAGTATCAGAGGAATGAAGGTTCAGGGGACATGTCATTATGACTCTATCTATGATTCACTCGTCCTTATCTAAGTTGGTACTATCCACCAAGGTTACCTATCTGCAAGGTCTGTGACTACTCAGCCTTGGCAGCCTTCCACCAAAGCTGCTTGTTTACAATAGCTTATAGCTATCTGTTTCATGTTTTTCCACAGAGACTCAAGACTTGGTGCTAGCAGTCAGGCCTATTGTCAGGCCTATTGCTGATTTTAGGCTTTCAGTGTAAGCAGGGATGCCCCTGACATCTTTTCTTTTCTTTTCTTTTCTTTTCTTTTCTTTTCTTTTCCTTTCTTTTCTTTTCTTTCTTTCTTTTCTTTTCTTTACTTTCCCTTTCCTTCCCTTTCCTTCCCTTATTTTCTTTCTTTCTTTTCCTTTTTTTCCTCCTTCCTTCCCTTCCTTCCTTCCTCTCTCTCTCTCTCTCTCTCTCTCTCTCTCTCTCTCTTCTTTCTTTCTTTCTTACTTTCTTTATATTTCTTTCTTCCTTAATCCTTTATTACAGTACAGATTCTATTCCCCTCCCAGTCCGCTCCACAACCCATACCTCCTCCCACACACTGCCTCTGTCTCCAAGAGGATGCCCCCAACCCCACCCCCACCCCAAGACCACCCCACTCCCTGAGGTCCCAAGTCTCTTGAGGGTTAGGTGCACCCTATCTGACTGAGTCCAGACCCTGCAGCCCTCTGCTGTATATGTATTGGGGGTCTCATATCAGCTGGTTATGTTGCCTGGTTAGTGGCTCAGTGTCTAATGGATTCAGGGGTCTAGGCTAGTTGAGACCTCTGATCTTCCCATAGGGTCAACCTCTTCCTCATCCTCTTACAGCTTCTCTCCAATTCAACCACAGAGGTCATTAGCTTCTGTCCATTGGCTGGGTGGAAATATTTGCCTCTGATTCTTTCAGCTGCTTGTCAGACAGTCAAGATAGGGTCCTGCCTGTAAGCACATCACAGCATCAGCTTCTCTGACAGGTGTAGGATGGAGTCTCAATGATGTTTTGATTTGCATTTTCCTGATGATTAAGGATATTCAACATCTTTTCTTTTTTTTTTTCTTTTTTTTTTTTTTTTTTTTGGTTAGAGAGTCCATTGTCTTTAAATTGTTGAAGAATTAAATTCAAGAGGATATCAGAAGATAAAACAATCTCCCATGTTCATAGATTGGTAGGATAGTAAAAATGGCCATTTTACCATAAGTAATCTACAGATTCAATGCAATTCTAATCAAAATTTCAACACAATTCTTTACAGATCTTGAAAGAGTAATTCCCAACATTATATGGAAAATCAAAAAACCCAGGATAGCTAAACTAGTTCTGCACATTAAAAGAACTTTGGGAGGTATCAAAATTACTGATCTCAACCTATACTACATAGCAATAGTAACAAAAACCACATGGTATTGGCATACGGACAGGTTAATCAATGAAATTGAATGGAAAAACCTGAAATAAACCCATATACCTATGGACACTTGATCTTTGACAACAAAGTCAAAACCACACAGTAGAAAAAAGAAAGCATCTTCAATGAATGATGCTGGTATAACTGCATCTTCATTCATGTAAAAGATCCAGATAGATACATATTAATCACCCTACATAAAACTCAAGTCCAAGTGGATCAAAGACCTCAATATAAAACCAAATATAACAAATCTGATAGAATAGAAAGTGGAAGTAGCCTTGAACACATAAGCAGAGGAGACAACTTCTAGAATAGAACATCAACAGCTTAGGTACTAAGATTAAAAATTAATAATAGGGACCTCAAGAAACTGACAAGTTTCTCTAAGCAAAGGACAACATTAGTAGAAAAAACAGAAGCCTCCAGAATAAGAAAAGATCTTCACCAACCTTACATCAACAGAGGGCTGATATACAAAATATATAGAAAACTCAAGAAAGTAGACATGAACAACCCAAAATCCTAATTAAAAAATGGTATCCAGAATCCTCAAAGAAAAAAAAAGTGTTTTATGCTCAGAGAAATCTATTGACTTTCCATCTACTTTTTACGTCATCTAATGCAAGCTTTTGTCATAAGTTGTCAGAAATAACTGCTACTAAGATCATTAGTAGTCTTTTCTCCAGACACAGCAGAAACTTGTCACCATTTTAAAGCAGAGTTCATTACATAATCTGTCCAAAGGTCTAACTTTTATTTAACTTAAATTCTCTTTGGATAATCTGTATACTTTCATAGTTTCTCAATGTCTGAATTGGTGATGCAATTATAGCTTTTATGGAATTAGACAGGGTTTAGACTGGTGGCTTCAAATGTAATTTTATATATGTAGATACAATAAGCATTTTCTTTTGGGATAATTATCCAGATGGATTCTGATTACTCATGTGCTTATAGTTGGGTTCTTACCAAATCTCGTCAATGTTTGTCACCTTTAATTTCTTCTTATTTATTCTTCTCTTAACTGTTTCTAAATATGGCAAGATTATTTGGTTTGGTTTTCAAGCTAAAACTTGGGATTAGCATGTTATTTTATGCACTCATTCCTGAATTTCCTGTGACTATTTAAAATAAATTTAAAATATATCCTCTTCCCTCTATTTCTTTGCCCTTGTTCTAGTGCAAGTCCTTATGACATCACTTAACTAGTAGTGTCATTTTCATGTCAGGGATTCCACTGACTTTTAAAATCTGAAAATAATTAAACCCCTCTAAAAGATCAGTACTATACATTGAAAAAAAATTCTATACTCTTGAAGTAGACAAAGCATATCTTCAAATAATTAATGTATTGTGGTAAATTTCTGACCCAAATAAGACCAGTAAAGGAAAACACAACTCAATAATTATGGTATAAATTGCACACCTAGATTGGGCAGATTTACCATTACACTACTCTATTCCCCAGCTTTGAGATCCCTTATAACTTGCAGTTTATCCAGGCCGCATGCTTGTCCTTCCACCTCTGGCTCCTCCATTGTTGGCTTCCTACTCCTTCACCTTCCTCCATTAATTTCCTTCTCCTGCTTTCCTCCATTGACTATCTCTTATATCGAATTCTTTTCTTCTCTCCTCCCCTAAGCCTTTTCCTCTGCCTCCCCTTCTACTGCCCAATCACTGGCTTTAGCCTTTGTTTTATAAATTTAATTGAACAGAAGGTTCACAAGACAGATGGTCACCTGTGTACAAATTCACTCCTCCTCTGCAGCCCCTTCCAGGAAAGTAGAACTAGGATCAAAATACAAGGCTGGGGCTATCCACAACATTAATGATTCCTTCTCTAACTTATTTTTTGTTGTTTTATGTGGTCCTGTGCCTTGAACCCAGGGCATGCCATGTAAGCACTTCACCATGACAATATTTCCAGTCCCAATCTCATTTCTTGTTTTTTTCATGTGTCCTTGATAATCACATGTTGGTCCATCCTGTCTGTTCCACTTAAAATTATCCTTAAGGTCTCTGTGCCTGTCAATGAGATTATTCTTACTTTTCTATTCACAACCATATTAGAATTCACACATACATTGAAGCAATTGTCTTGATTAGATATATAATCATATATATTATATATATTATCTAATATATATCAATATATATTATTTATATAATATATGTATAATATATGATATATATTGTCTATATTTGTATATATTAGATATATGTTCTACATAGAAAACCATTTTTCTAAAGTACTATGTATTATATTGATAATCATCACATTTCTGTTTGGAATTTGTCTTCCTAACAAGGCTAACTTATTGTAAAATTCAGGATGATGTTTGCTTCTAAATCGTTGGGTCTCTCCACACTTCCTTGCTATATAATAATCGGAGACACTCGAAGCCTTTATTAGCAGAATGAGTGCTCTTGTGGAAAACATATTTCTAGATGTGTCACAGTGAGAAATCATTGGTATTTCTAATGAGAAATCACTATGAAGAGAGCAATGCCCCTTTCTACAGCAACTTTTGTCTTTCATGTTCCTTAAAAATTGAGTCTATTTGGTTAAGGTATATTTTTTATAAAATTACCTTGATTATATTTAAGTGGCTAAATATGATAGATGTATGATAATCAAGTTGTAATTACATATTTGGGATTGCTTGGGGCTTGCGTTTACAGCCACACTATTCAAAGCTGTTTGGTGATATTGTTTGAGATCACAATTAGGAGACCGGAGCTGTGGCTTTGAGTGGAATGGGCACATTTCAAATTAATTCAGTCAGTAATTGTGCAAAGCACTCCCTGGAGAAAGAAATGCTCAGAACACAAATAAGTTATCAGAACAGCTTTGTTGTAAAGCACATCATGAGTGTGTTTATACAACTTATACAAACAAACATAGTCTTTATGAGCAGCCTAGCTCTGTTTGCAATTTAATCCGTTAAAAACTCTGTGCTTTGCTACCCTGTGATAGGTATCTTAGCTTCATAATTACTGAGTTTTTAGGATAAATATTTTCTTTATTATATGTCTGACATGGAATGATCTTTCTGATTAAAAATTGATCAGGTTATATGCAATACTAAATGACTCATTAGGGTAAACATTCAATATTTTATTTGAAATGTCATCTTATTGTGGTGTGTGTGTGTGTGTGTGTGGTGTGTGTGTGGTGTGTGTTGTGATTATGGTGAACATGGAGGAGCTGAAGATTTGAGTTGTCTGATTCAATGCTTTTGGTTTTGCTTCTCACAATCAGTTATATGCCTAGATTAATTTTCCAGGACTTGGGTTGTCTGACAGCCTACAAACTCAGAGTAAATAAATGTCCTGATTTTGCTCACAGTTTTCCTTATACACTAGGGATGTTAGCTACACATTTCTTTGTAGTTCTTAAACATTTCAGATACATGTACTTCAATTGTGTTTAGCTATTCATTAATTTTATGAGACACAGCAACAAGAAGAATATCTCTACCTAGGTTTTCTAGAGTGAAGAGCAAACACTAGGTAAAAAAAAAATTAAATTTTATGATGGCTTGAAAATATTTCCACAAGGATGTTTTATTTTTTATCCCATTTTTAAATTGAAATTGTATATATTTTCTGTGTACAAAATGATGTTTGAGAATTTCTTAATATATTAGATTAGAATTTGAAACTTGGAACTTTACAGGTGTATTTGCAAATAATTTACATATAGATCTGCCAACTCCCCACACAAAAACAGGTAAGCAAAGTGAAAAAATAAGCAAAGAATTAATATACATATAGATACATAGACGAACATAGTAAGTATCTCTAATGAATTTTTGAAATAAGAATAAATCAATGAAGAGTGTCATGGAAAGATTTTTACCAAACTCTGTTTATAAGTGTGTAGATTGTTTTTAAAGATCCTATAAAAAATTAGGAATTATGTAGTAATAATTGATCATGCTAAGCACAAAAATTCACATTCAAAAGCATTCACAGTACTTATTATGTAGTACTTAACTATGGGTTTTAGTATCTGGTTATTCTCTGATCTGAGTAACCCATTACTGTGGTAATAAGGCTTTTCAAACTGTGCCATCCTCTGAGAGAGGCCACTTGGCAGCAGTTTTGACTTTATTTTGTTGATGGAAATGAGTCCTTTCTGAATAGACATGTGAACAGCTGTGGTGGTTTGAATGACAATGGCCCCAACAGGCTCATATATTTGACTGCTTGGTCCTTCACTGGTGAAACTGTTTTGGGAAGGATTAGGAGATATAGGCTTGTTAGGGGAGATGTATCACTTTTGAAGTTTTAAAAGCCCATGCCAAACCCAGCTTCTCTCTTTCTGACTCCATCTGAGGATGTCACATAAACTCTAGTGCCATGCCTGCTTGTCTGCTGCCACGCTCCTTTCCATGATGGTCCTAGACTCACCCTCTGAATGACCAATTAAGTGATTTATTTTATAAACCTTGGTGCCTTTTCACAGTAATAGAAAAGCAACCAAGACAATAATAATAACTGTCTGGAACCATTTAGTAAAGTCCAATGAATGATTTATTCCTGAAAGTAGAAAGAACACCACCCTGTGAAGTTACTGGTATGAACTAGGAGTGTAGACTCACATGAGTATGCTAAAACTTGTATCAGGTAAACCAGGCCTGATGAATTACTAGGCAGAGCAGATCAAGAAAGAATATAACTTCTTCATCTAGTAATTATAAAGAAAATAACATTTAACACTGTGATGACTAAAGTCTTCTACCAGCCAGTCATCAGAGAATCCAGTATATACTTAAATAAACAAGTAGAGATCTCTTGACTATCCCAGGGACTTCATTTTAACTTGGTCCCTGCTATTGATATGTGGACCTGCTTGACAACTACTTATGTATGCATCTGAACTTGGTCCTGCCCATATGCAGGACTCAGTTCTATAGTTCAAGTCTGATTTTATAGATAGACTTTATGACAACTTCTGAAGAGGAATTTTAATCCAGCAACATGGCAGCTCTGTCAAGAGATCATATCTATGGACTATCTAGGTCTATATGATTCTGCTGGAATGTAGACACACCCTGGATTACAATATGATCTAGATGGAATACAGAGACATGCTCAGTAGACACCTTTAAACCCACACAATGTAGGCAATGTTAGTTTTTTAAAAGAAGCACCCATGTTGAAAAGTGACATCTAGTTGGAGGACAAATCAGTCAGTACAGTTCAGTTGAGTTCAGGCAAGGCAGCTGCATTTGGTTGAGTTCAGGTCAGAGAGTTTTTCCAAGCACAACAATTCATTCAGAAGTGGAGAGAAGCCAGTTTGAATCAGTTATCATGTTGAGGAGTTTTGAGCCAGAAAAACTGAGATGTACCAGCCAGCCAGATTTCATAAAGAGCTAGAAAGTTTGAGCTTATTCAACGGTAAGCCTGAGATGACAATCACATCTGGTGAATAAGTTACCTTTTAAAACCCACCATTTGTGTCTAGAGACCCCTCTCCACCTAGTTCACCCCACTCCCATGCACATTTTCATTTGTATCAGTTTGCTGGCTAATTTAATGTCAAATTGTTACAAGCTAGAGTCATCTAAAAGGAGGGAAACTCAACTGAGAAAATGCTTCCATAAGATTCAGTTTCAAGGTGTTTTCTGTATTACTGACAGATGGGAGAGTGCCAAGCCCATTGTGGGTAGGGCCATCCCTGAACTGAGTGGCTCTGGGTTCTAAAGGAAAGCAGGCTGAACATATCATTTAAAGCAAGCCAATAAGCAGGACCCCTCAGTGTCCTCCCCATCATCTTTTGCCACCAGGTTCCTGCCCTACTTTTGTTCCTGCCCTCAGTACTTTTTGATGGTGAGCTTTTACATGGACTGTAATAAAATAAACTCTTTCTTCCCAACTTGTGTATAGTCATGGTATTTCATCACAGCAACTGTAACTTTGACTAAGGTAGTTTCTTTGGCTTTGTCTTCTGCAGTCTCTTTGAACCACTTTACCTCTTGAATCCATGTAGGTATTTTATGACTTACATAGATAAATTTACTATATGATAGGTAATCCATGGTAAATTACAATAATAATTAATACTGAAATGAAAGTAACTCTTTGCCTTAGGCAGTACTATAAAAATATTGATTGTACAGTAAATTGCTGTTAATGAAACTGCTTCATCTTGTCAATTTTTTGTTTTTCAATAAATTATGACATTGTGTTTGTCTGTGTTTCTGAAATAAGATATTTATGACAGGAAAATATATTTAAGTATCCCCAAAACATATAACATTTTACAAGTCCCTTGCCATTATTATATATTTTCAAGATAACTTAAAATTGAGAAATTTTTATCACTTACAACTAAGTTTATGTTGAAACTTATTCAGTTGCTTAAAGTATGCATTATTCCAAATGCCAGAATAAATTTTCATTTAGTATTGGTTTACCACATTAATGTCAAAATTAAACAGAAAAAAATTAATGCTATGAATTAGAAGAACAATGAATTAGACAATGACAATGGAAGAAAAGTGTAGAAAAATGGAGAATAGAGAGTTACCTTGGCTTTACTGAGTGTCCTGATGAATTGCTCAGAGACACTCTCCTGTAATAGCATTCTATTACATTGATTAGACTATTGATACAATAGAGTTTGATAGAGAAACCCAACCTAGTTCCTGCTCCCAGGAAAACAAACAAGTAAAAAAATGAATACATAGGCAACTGATTCAGGCTGATTCTGGGCAGAGCAAGCACAATAGAAAATTCTGTAGTTTTGGTGGTTGAGAGCAATGCTTCAGTGTCTTCTCCTGGCTAAACTTTTGGGAGCTGAGTTGTCAGTCAGTTGTAACCATCCCTGGTTCTGGACAGAAACAAAGCTTTTACCCTCCTGTATGTGTGGAAATATGGCTAGAGATATCATAAGTATATGATGTCAGAAACAATTAATTAGTTATAATTATATTAATATATATATATATATATATATATATATATATTTCCCTTTCTTCCTGCATTTCTCCATTGTGCTATTTTAGTGAACATAATATGCTATGACAAAAATAAAAATATATAACTACATTCAATTAATAAAAGACATTTCTGTTTTATCTTATAATGTGAGTGCCTTTTCCTCTCCACCATCATTGAATTTGTTCATATATTTAGGAACTAACTGCACCCATGTAGGTGCCATTTTGCTACCCTTTCTTTCCTTATTTAACCCTTCTTCCTCAAATCTCCTTTTATTTTATGAAAAGCATATCACAGGTAATATATTGAAAATTGTTCAAATTTCATTTGGTATATTTTAGAAATCAGTCAAACTCAATATTCAACAAAAAATGTATATTATTCTTGTAGATTTATGCTGTAGGCTCAAGGCACTTTAGGTATAATGGCTATGGAATGATGAGTTTAATGCTGGGGTTAAAGCAGGGAGGTATACTGTTCCTTGAAGTATACAGGTAAATTATTCATAATTTCCTAGATTTTTAAATTGATTTTTCTAAATAAATCAGGAAAGGTATTAAATACATTACCTCTCATAATCTGTATAAGCATGAGCTTATTATAATCAAATCCATTCCAAGTTTTATAGTGTTATATTAAAAGAGTTTATGTTAAGTATTGGTATAAAAATGTTGAATATTAAAATCAAATTGTAAGCTTGAAATTTATTGGAATTACATGTTAAAGATGAGTAACTCCTTGGTACTTTAGATTTTTATTTCTAAAAGAAAATCAAGCCTGCACACTTTATAAACATTTAACATAATTTTCTGAATTGCTACAAATACAACTGTATTTCTATTTATTCATTTTCTCTCTGGTCCATAAAACCTCATGTTTTCTTGGCAGATGAAATCTTTTCATCCAACTCCCAACTTTATTTCCAAATGATGTTCTTTTCAATCTTCTGTTCTCCCTCTTTCCAGGTTCCTCTTTAGAGCTCCTCAAGGCAAGGATGGGTAGCCTGATCAGTGCTCCCCAAGGCAGAGCTGGATGGCCCACTCAACACTCTCAAAGGCAGGATTGGTGGTCCTGCTCAGAGTTCCCAGAGCAGGGCTAGATGGCCTGCTCAGTAGCCTCTCTGCTGCATCAGAAAGCCACTCCACTTGCCAGCAGTCCTCTTCATCTGATTTCCACATGTTTTGAAGATTTTTTTGTTTAAATACAGGATCTTAGTTAATTCTATTTCTATAAACTTAATGTAAGCTTTTTGTAAAACACAATAATAATTTAATGTAATCTGGTTGTCATATGTAACAGACACTCATTTAATCCTTCTTCCTTTTTTGCTTAGTTCTATTCATTTTGACGAATCAAGTTAAAGTAGTACCTACTCTACTTAGCAAACCAGTGTACTAGGATGAATTTGATTTTTAATCTCTCATAAATATTTAGACATTAATTTTATTACATTCACAAATGTCTGTTTGGTTACATTTGAATTTTACTTATACTTACCTAAATAATATGTGTGCTTTAAATAAGCCAACCCTCCCCATGACCATAAGTTGCTTCTCTGATGATGCAATAGTTCATAAAAATATATTTAAACATCTCATATTCAGGATCATATGTAGCTAGGCATGTAAGAACCATTATGCTGGAATGCCAATTTCTTAAAAGTAAAGACAAGATGAAATAGATTTTGAGTATATTCATTGAGGTACTTAAAACCTTTTATTTTGTGATATAAAAATGTGAACTAAAAATATTCGATCTTTCTGCTATTTAAAAGCTTTGTGTTATACATAACTAATACTGGAAATTA